>UCOL01004484.1:0-14479 GCA_900474335.1 Ormyrus nitidulus
CTCTTCTGCAGGCTTGCCCCGTATTAATAAGGTAGATTTTTATCAACGAGTTTTGTATAGTTATAGATATTCTAAAGAAAAGCGCATTCGATAAAGCTTGCAACCACATTATCATAGAAAAAACTCCAAGTCACATAAAAATTAAAGCTTTCATAGATATGCCCATATTACAATTAATGAACGCAAAAAAAATTTAATGTTAACTTATCCAAAGATGTTCCTTGAGGTGTCATGGTTTCTAAAGCTTGAATATTTAATACTACTTCCTTGTTATTAATAAAAAGACTTTGATTGTGATTGGTTTGACTTTTCTGTAGCGATGGTGTATTGGGAGATTCGTTCTGAAAAATAACTTGAGCCTGCGACAGCTGCTGATTTAAACCTGTCATTGAATTCGCAATAGGACCTTTTCTTCTTGCTTTCTTGAGGCATCTATAAAAATTGATGTATCAACATTAAATAATTTTGAGCTTATATAAAAGCTTCATCTGTTGAACTATTAACTAATAAAGATTAATAATAAATACTCACTATATACATTTATACCGTACTTTTCGCAAATATTGATGATCAATTTTCCAATTTCAAGAACGTAATTTGTAGAGCACGATCGATGCAGAGGCGGTCGATAAACTCTACTGGAATGATTTTGTTGCGCGTAAGTTTACGAGTATTGACATCCTAAAGTTATACAAAGAACGTCTAATTAAGAAAAAGCGCGCCAAAAGTTGTCTATGAAATTATTACTGAATTTAGTCCAAAAGTTAACTTTTGGATATCCTTTAGCATTCTGGCAAATGATACGTAACAAATATTTTAAAAAAATGTTTATTATATTACTATCTTGTTATTAAAAAAACCTCAAATACGTTTTCTAAAGTATAAACGATAATCCTCATTAAAATTTGACTAAATTTGTTAGCTCTACATAAAAATATACATAAATTAAAAATAATAAATCCTAATAATAAATCAATTAAATACTGTGTAACGCATACTGTTACGGGAATAATTAAATATTTAACAAAAATGCTTGAAGTTTTTTAATAATATAATTATGTTAAAGATTTTTCGATGCAAAGGTGCGTAAAATTCATTTTTCCCAACTCGGGCATGAAATGGCCCTCGTTTCACGCTAGAAAGTAGCGTAGAAAATCGAGGATTCCAAACGTTTGTCAAAATTGTTTGTCCGAGCGGGGAAAAATATCATTTTTCCTGCCTCCGACGGGGCTTACCTGACGACAATGTCGCTTTTTTTGATTTATAAATTTTTCAAAAAAAATTTTCTTTTTTTTTCTTTTTTTTTCTGTTTTAAACTATTTTTTTGCTATTTCTGTGCACGATTTGAAATGCAAGATAATCTACTCAGCTTTCTAACACCAAATGTGGGCCTTTTATGCCCTCGTTGACAAAAACACGGTGTGTAAAACGGGGAGAAAAGCTATTTCAGACTCGGGTTAGGTATTTTCAGATTTAGATTTAAATTAATTTTATTGGCTTCAATGAATACATATACAGCCACAGCACAAAATGGGCGTAATTTACACAAGGTAGAAAATGTACATTAGAGTAAAATACATTGATTTATAACGTTAACTTAAATTAGCAAAAAATTACAAAAGTACGCCTAGTCAATTTAGAGTAAACTTAAATATTTGTACATGTGAGCTATAGTAAATCAATAGTACACTATTAACAAACTGAAATTAAATGTTAATATTTATCTTATTAATAAATGTGCCAAGAGCACTGATTACATTGTAGTTTAAATCTAATATTAACGAATAGATGGAGTAAGGACCAAAAATCTTGAGTTTATTCAATTTTGCAGTCAACAATCTTCTTTCTTTATGATACAGATCACAATACCAAAAAACATGGTCAGCGGATTCCTGGTCCTTACCGCATTTACATAAGTCAAATTGTACAATCTTAAATCTAAATAGCGAAGAATTTAAAGAAGTATGATTGCTTCTTAGTCTATTTATCGTGGTAATAATTTTTCAGTTGAGATTCATGTTGTGAAACCAAGGATATTTACATCTTGAATAAAAATTATCAAAATAAAATGATCCAGCAACCTTACTGTTACTAATAATTTCATCCTGATTACTTTCATAACACAGTAACTTATAACTAGTATATAGATCGGTATGAGGGATATCAATATTTGCCAAGACACCGTTCAATGCAGCATTTTTAGCATCATCATCAGCCTGGTCATTACCCGAAATACCTAAATGAGAAGGTATCCAGAAGATTTCTATATTGATACCAAGATCTTTGGCAACATAGAGTTTATCCCTTATTCGCACAACCAAGGGTGATTCACAGTCTAGACCTTTAACAATCATTAAGGATTTAACAAGGCTTTGTGAGTCTGAAAAAATTCTACAAACATTACAATTGCAGGGTGTATGAACTAAGTTAATTATTTTATCAAGGGCAAATAAAAGAGCGAAACACTCAGCAGAAAAAATTGAGGTTGCATCCGGGAGTTTATAAGCTTCTCTAAAGCGAATATCTTTAGACCAGTAGGCAAAACCAACATTTGGCTGTTGATTATCATCGATTTTTGAGCCATCAGTGTAAATATCAATACTATCAATATCGCTGTTATCACAGAAAAACTTATCTTTAAATGCACTCACAGGGTCTTCAGATTTTTGGATTTCTTTGCCTGCATCAACGTAGCATTGATTTTGTATAAAAAGAGATATATATATTTGCAGTATTTTGTCGTTTTATAAATTGAGCCTTCTCTGAACCAAGATTTTGAATAACAATTTAAAATAGTAGACTCTCTGAAATTGTTTGAGTACAGTGGGTGTTCAGACAATTCAAAAGTGTTTGATAAATTATCAATTATGCAATTAGGATCAGTGGCTAAATTTTTTAAAATGTATTTGAAACCCAGATAAGCGAACTATGCTATGCTTTAAAAGTTCAATCTTCGATTCAGCTGATAACACATTTATTGGTGTGGGCTCCTATAACCTAAGGAGATCCTAATTGCAGAATTTTGAATTTTTTGAGAATGGTTAGATGATTCGGATCCTTGGGTGAGATGAGAAATCCACCATATTCTATCCTGGACCTGATTAGGGACTTATAGAGAGTTAGTAAAATGCTTGGGTCCGCACCCCACCACACACCTCTCAAAGACTTTAACATCATCATTGGAAATATACATCTATGACTAACATATTTGATATGGGCTAACCAAGAAAGTTTGTTATCCAATACCATTCCGAAAAATTTGACTGATTTTGAAAGAGTAACACTAATATTATTTATTTTAATTTCACTAATGTTAGACCTACGAGCAAACTTATCGAAGTTGACCAAACAACATTTTTCCGGGGAGAGTAAAAGGTTTTTGGCTTTCAACCCGATGAACAGCTCATTGGCACATTTTTCTAGGTTATTAAGAGATTCAGTGGCGTTATTGCTACTATCTGTATAAATTACAATATCGTCGGCAAACATTAAAACTTTAATATTAGAGTTACTATTGACCAGTCCTGGTATAAAGCTAGTGTAAATGGAGAACAAAATCGGGCTGGAGCCCGCGCCCTGTGGTAGACCTTTATCTGCAAAAAATAAAGTGTTGTTTTCATTTCTAATATTTAAAGGGATAAGTTTTCTCTTATGAATTAAATTAGAATAAAATTGCAAGTACTGTAGGGGAAAATCTAAATTATATAAATCTTCTAAAACTAAGTCGGGTATAACATTTTCAAAGGCGCCCTTAATGTCTAAAAAAAGGGCAATAACACCTTGGTTTTTATAAAATGCCTGCTGGACGTCATTTGTTAGAATCGTTAAGTTATCGATACACGATTTGTTTTTTCTAAAGCCATATTGGCGGGTAGGGATAAGATTTTTATTTTCCACGAACCAAGAGGTTCTAAAATTGAACATTTTTTCGAGCAGTTTGAGTAAGCATGATGCAAGAGCGATAGGTCTCGCCTTACTACTGTTATTTTTGGGGATAAATGCAATGAGATAGTTATTCCATTGCTCAGGGAAATTCCCAGAGATCATAAAGTCATTAAAAATGTCTAGAAGAATTCTTTTATAGAACTCCGGTAATTTTTTAAGAATTTCGTAATTGATTTTATCGCAGCCCGGCGATGAATTATTTTTAAAAGAGTAAAGAGCGCATTCTAACTCTTCGTATGAAAATGGGTTGATAAAAAATTCATCGTATTGGTGTGAATAGTTTGTAGAATTAAAATCAAAGGTATTAAATTTTTTGTCTTTAGGTATACAAAGCTCGGTTAAACAAGCTTTAGCATTTTTGTGGAATAAACCATTACCAATTGATGAGATGGATTTTTCGCACCCATTTTTATACATTTTTATCTTGCTCCACACTTGAATTAAAGATTGATAGATTCAGCAAAAGTATGAAAAGATTCTTTTTTAGTGTTCTTAAGAAAACTTATAGTTTGAGCGGAGATTTTTTTAAATTCAATTATGGCATCAAGATTGCATCGATATCTTAACGATTTAAACAACGCCCTTCTACGACGAATAAATTTATCGCATTGGTTGTTCCACTAAATTTTATTTTTTCTTTTAACAATATTGCGTGAAGGGTATTTTAGATAAAACTATTTAGATAAATTGCGTGATATTAGATAAATTGCGTGAAGGGTATTTTAGATAGAACTAGATCATGTTAGAGTTAGAGTTTTTGTTGTTTTTTTTAAAATAAGAGTTTAGTATGCAGCTATCCAAATTGGCAACAAAAATATAATATCTAACAGTACAATTCGCATTCGTAAAATCTAAATGTAAAAATTTGCTTTTGTTAGCTAATAATTCTTCCTGGAATTTATTCCAATCCAACTTTTTAAGCTGATATTTAAAGCTTTGCTTGTATAAAAATTCTGGTTGAATATCTAGTTCTGTAAAAATCGGGAAATGATCACTGCCCCATGGATCATTAAGAACAGTCCAATTGGCAGATAAGGCAGTTTTCATTGACGCGAAAGATAAATCAATATTAGAGAATCTAATTTCTGAGTGATTATTATCGTAATTAAAATAATAATGAGTGGAGTCACAATTATTGAGTAAGGAGAAATCATCATGGTCAAAAATACTGCAAATAAGATTTACATTTTCACAACTGTGACTACTACCCCAAACGGGGTGATGGGCATTGAAGTCACCAACCATTAAGAAGCTAGGATAATTACGAATTTGGTCCGTTAACAACCTCAATTCTCTCTCCGAGATGTATTTGCCCTGCGTGGGGGGCCTGTAGCAAGCGACTATAAGATCATCCTGGTTGGTGCGAACAGGGATTGTACCAATCTCCAAACTATCAAGGTTTAGGTCCCAATCAATCCGATCGAAGATTAGATTGGACTTGACAAATATAGCTATTCCTCCACCTTTATCTTGATCATTTACATTTATCCTGTCGAAACGGACAATATTAAAGCCATTAATTCTAAATTTGTCTTTCGATTTTAACCAAGTTTCAATAATAATTATGACATCATAGTCCATTCAGAAATCATAAATGTTTAATTTATTTTTTATAGATCTAGCGTTCCACTGTAAAATTTTAAAATTCTTATGAGACTGTCAATTCATAATAGTTGGTAATTAAAATTAGCAAATTTTAATAAAATTTTACAAATAGATTGCTCTTAAAAATTAAACTAACCTTATGATAGTAATTACAGTATATGGATGTAAAAAATTGATAAAAGTGAATAACAAAGTATAAATACTAATATAACTAAATTTAGAGTAAAAAGATACAGTAGGTATTACCTTTTGGCTTTATTATCATCATTTTGTGACTTTTTCCCTGCTAATCTCTTAGCAAGTCTATTTGTAATTTCTATTCATCTAGGATTTTGTAAATTCTTGTGTGCGTTGAATTCCTGTTGTTCTAACAGCAATTGTTGTTTAACTAGTTGCTGTTGTTGTTGTTGTGTATGTTGCTGTGCTTTTGAGCGTTGATCCAACTGTTGATCCTCTTGTAGTTGCAGTTGCAAAGAATGATCTGGATTTGGAAGCGAACAAAGATGATTCAGTAAACTTGATTGTTGATGTTGGGAGAGTTGATATTGAGTAGAAGTCTGAGTTAGCGAATATTCTTGATCTAGTGATTTATGCTGGCTTAGCAGATGTTGATCTTGTGTTATTTGAGTAGTTCCGAAATTTGCTTTAGCTACATTGCTATATTTTTGTAATAATCTGGTTTTTTGTTTTTGAAGATACTCTTGTGGAGAAAGACTTGGAAAGTTTTCCTTAGTTTTAAGCGGAACTGGATTGGAGTCGTTATTGCCAAAGATGATCCTTTTAGCCTCTAAAAATGGGATATTGTCATAGGCCATTAAGACATTGACATTATGATAATCATTATAAACAGGATAAGATGAATCGATACTTTTGTGCTGACCATTACAATTTGCGCAATTAGGCACTTCCTTCGTACAAGATGAATTATCATGTTTTATATCACCACACATAATACACCTTTCCTTGTCCTTACAAGATTTGCTGGTGTGGCCAAAATGATAACATCTAAAACATTGAAGAGGTCTGGAAACATAAGGTTCAACGATACTTCTTACTCTGAATATAAAGATCTCTTTGGGAAGAACTTGACCAATAAAGGTAACCAACATAATTTCACTTGGAATCCATTTGTCATCTTCGTTTGTAGACATTTTATTTCTCCTATTCACTCTTCTAATTTCGAACACTTTACTATGTGAAGAAATAGCTGATAGAATTTCCTCTTCTGAAATATCAGTAGGAATATGTGTAATTAAACCTTCTCTAAATTTTCTGTAGCCTGGAATAAACACTTCTAAATTGTGTTCAGCCAAACTTGTATCAGCGATTAATCTATTAGCTTCCAATGCTGTATTGCAAATTACTTCCACTCTAAACTTACTTTTTCTGACGATGTTACGAATCTCTTTGTATTTTTTAAATAAAATTGAACCAATTTTAAAAGCGCTTAGTTCGTCATTATCGAATTTAATTTTCTTGAGCCACACACCGTAGGGTCCTTTATTTTCCTTGTTGTAAGAAAAATTGTCATTCTTCGCCATTTGATGAACAGATTTTTGTCCTTGAGCGGAGTCATTGCTTTGTTGTGTGGTATTAGAAGTTAAGCCTTTGTTTACTTTTACACTGCTTATAAAATTGCGAGAGTCGTTAGATTTTGAATGTTTGTCACGAGCTGTAGAATTTTCAAAATTAGATCTTTTGTTGGAGCGTTTAGAACTGGAGTTGATAAAAGAATCTTGGGCTGCAGAAAGATCTAGTTTTCTTTTAATATTGGCCGATTCAAAGTCCATGCTACAATCTGTGGCTTGCTGAGTTACACCATAATTATTAGATGTTGCAGCCGGGTCGTCGTCATCCGACGCCATGATGAGACACAGCTACCTGCAAGCAGGTGCTGAGATTTGACTTATTTTTCACCAAAAGTTTTCTATTAGAAGTTTGCAGAACACAACCAATAAACGACCAAATTCAGTTAAGGCACCCTTGTATCGTTATAGCTCCAAAAAAGAGCACACCTCCCCGAGGAGAAATTGTAACGATCCTGTTCCGCTCAGTGCTCGATCGGGTCTCAATTGTATCCGGGATTTAAGCTAATACGTCCAGCCGTATTGGAATTAGACATTTTGAGTGTTGCCGCCTACCGTCGAAAAGTCAAAATACTTTATGCTTGTGACCTTTGCCTCCTATATCTATATCTATATATTTATATATCTATACTTCTAATGCTAAGCGCAAGCTTAATTAATGCCGTCATATTTGTTGCTATATATATTGACCACGCCTCCATGTCAAATCCCAATATGTACTTAGATATCTATACAGATTTTTGCATGAAAATCTATATGTCGATTTGGGACAGATTTCTACGTGGATTTCTGTATGGATGCTCATTTGGATTCTACATAGATTTTTTAATAGTGGATGAAAAATTCACATGATGAAGATTTCCACGTAGATATCTGTACAGAATTCCACTCAGAAATCTGTGTAGCGTTTTGGAACAGATTACTGCACAGATTCTACATAGATTCCATACGGATTCTGCGTGGATTCCATATGTGCTCTGCACAGATTTCTTTTCAGAATCTGCATGGATATTTTTAATAGTGGA
Source organism: Ormyrus nitidulus (assembly GCA_900474335.1). Lineage (NCBI taxonomy): Eukaryota > Metazoa > Arthropoda > Insecta > Hymenoptera > Ormyridae > Ormyrus > Ormyrus nitidulus. The sequence goes on from UCOL01004484.1 coordinate 8,162, forward strand.
GGATCGAACACGATCTACCAGGGTTATTGTTTTTTAAAGCAGTCCATAAACAACAAAGGACTACGATATCAAATTGTGAGCACTACCTTTTATTATTAATTATCCGAAAACTAGATCCATTTAACGCAGTACGTAGGCTCTCCTTTTTAGCTTTAAAGGTATAACTCAACACATTAAACACGATTTTCCGAAAACTATTTTTTAGAACGAAAAGATAAACTAATTATGAATCAGTTTGACATGGTTGCTTTTTACTGATTAATAAATAGAAATCTATTTCCAAAAATAAGAATAAGGAGAAAAAGAAAGATAAACAATTGTTTTTTTACCTCTAGCTGCTTTAAGCTTTGCAGGATTTAAGGGTGGTCTGGGTTTACTATCCTTATTGGCATTCGATGTTTTTCCAGTCATCGAAGAGGAGGCTAATTCCTTTGGTGTAAATAATTTGTCTAAAATCGCGTTAGAGAATTCAGATATAGAACCTCTGGGTATGTTTTCAGTTATCTCTTTACTGATGTAATATTGATCGCCATGGGTCTATCAAAAATTAAAAGTATATTTCATATTCATATAATCACCCTGAAAATAAATAAATTATCCAGATAGATTCTTAAATTAAATTAGCCAATCTTATTTTATAAAAATATTATTTAATAATAAATTTGTATATGATACAATTATATAGATTTTGAAGATATTGCGAATGAAATTCGTATGTTATAACATTAACTTACAACAAAATTTAATTTGCTTGATAGAACAAATGTAAATAATATCCATGTAAATATATATAAGTAGAAATAACGTTTCTTTCCAGGACCCTATGTTTAAAGGATATATAACTAAAGAAATAAGCACACTAAGTGTGTTCTGAAAACCATACGTTAGAGGTAGGGGATATCCAGGACAGTTCTGGAAGAATGCAAATGTCCTGGAAAGTTACATTTAATCTCCGAAAAGTCCTGGAACACAACGTTAAAGAAACTTAGGATTATATTTTGGAGTTTATGGAGCCCGAAAAAGAAGGGAAAATACTTTCTCTAGGAAAATAAACAATACAGATACAATTACCTCAGTGTAAGCGAGATAGTTTTATCCCAAATTTACCCGTCGGGCTCTATAATATCCGATATAGAAATGTATATCTCTCTGGTTACATGGAAAAACAGCGTAAGTTACTTGAAAAGATTTACGAGATATTGCTGTTTCAATGCTAGAACATGATAACGCAGCACATTGGCGAATTTGAAAAATGTTTATTAGCATCACTTTATTGTTAGTTCTGCAGAATATTAAAAGAAACCTATGTCGCTCTTCTTTTGAGTATTCAAAAATCGAAATAGAGCTTTTTATATTATTTTAATACATTATAAAACCAATCCACGTTATTTTATCATTTAAAAAACATCTACGAAAATATATTCCTTTATCTTAAGCTTCATTATTTCACATAGTTGAAAATATATGAATAATCTAAGTATGTACTCAAACTTGGAATTTACATGGATTCCGTGTGGATCCATCCACTTGGAATCTAAGTGATAACAAATTATCTATTTGAATATCTACGTGAATATAAAGGTTATCCGCGAAGAGTCCTACATGGATTTCACTGTAATCTACATCAACTTCTAAAATGATTTCTTTACGATTTACGTACATTTCTAGGTGTGCTCGATTTCTAGGTACATTTCAGGCTCAATCTACGCGGATTTCTACGTGCATCTTCGATTTGATCCATATGGATTCCAAGATGCATTTAGACTCGATCCACGTGGATTTCTGCATGGATGAAGCTCAACATACAACTAAAAATCCACACCGATCAAGCCCAATATCCATGCTGAAACCAACGTTGATCGCAATGAAATCGATGTAAAAGACCAGCGAATAGGAAGAATTTTCCTCTGCTGGATTGCTTGTGTAATGTATATCTGTAATAATTATTACTGATGTAAATTATTGTACTATACTCTGGTGTAAATAAATACATAAATAAAAAGACCACGTGGATCACAGTTGAATCCACTTAAAAAATTTCTTATCACTTGGTTTATAAGCGGATGAATCCAAATTGAATCCTTGTAAAAATATTGTATGAATATATTATTAATTTGTTTCCATGTTTTCAGGAAATTTGAAAAAGTCACGTTTTTAGGTATATGACCCTTTTAAGCCCTTCTTCCATACAACCATAGATATATCCATGCGTATAAAAGAGATTGCGCAAATAATTTACCTGAGATGAAGAACTGTCATTTATTTCTGCAGTCTTCCGTTGTACCTAAATAGGAGGATTGTTATAACAACATGGTTATCTATATTTATTTCTCTAATTTATTCATACATATGAAAGAAATTGAAACAATAATATACCTGAGATGAAGGAGTATCATTTATTTCTTTATTCTTCCGTTGCATCTAAATAAATACATTATCATAAGAATATATATATATATATATATATATCTATATTATATAGTTGTAATCAAATTTTTACCACTACCCCCCCTCACCCCCCCCTCATTTTACGGTGTAAATTTTTCTAGAAACATGAGTTTTTTCTTAATTTTTCAAAGTTTTGGACTCACCTCCCCCCCCTCCTCCGAGAGGATTATAAGCAAAATATCAAGGATAAGAATTAGAATAAAAAAATTAGAGGCAAAAATTTAAATAAAGATTCAGAAACAGAGAAAAAATAGATAAAGAATTAAATAATGATAATCGGAGGCTGAGATACAGAGAGAGAAAGAGAGAGAGACAGAGAGAGGAGAGAGAGAGAGAATCAGAGGTCTAAAAAAATATGATAAACAAAGGCAATTATTAAAAGTTAGAGTCATATAATTATAAATAGAGAATGAAACATAGAAATGAAGCAGAAATTAATGTTCGAAAATAAAAGCAAAATTAGACAATCAATAATATATAGAATTAAATTTATTATATCAAACAAATTGTAATATATACAAAAAACTTATCTATTAATTAAAAAATATATATTTTAGTTTTTTAATTTAAAATAATCTTGATATTTTTTTTATGAGTCATTACCAATTTTAATGAATGAGCCAGTGTTCATTTTTAATGAAAGATAACTGACAAATCACTATGATTCTAAAAATTAAAAAATAATTAATTAAATGCAAAATGTATAATAATTAGTTAAATTAAATAAATTTACTGGAACAGTAAAAATGTTGTTCCCCAATAATAGGTCTTCTAATTCCATTGATTCATTATTAAAAATTTTAATGTTTTCTTGTGATTGAACTTCTAATAAATAAGAAACCCCTAAAAAATTAAAAATATAAATATCGTTATATATTTAAAAAAAAAGTTAATTATATAATATCTTTAATTGCCATTTTCATTTAAATTTCCAATAATCTCTAATTTGGTTCCTCTATTAATATTTATTTCTTTTGTATTATTTATTAATAAAATATCCAATTTATAATGTCCGTCTGTTAGCACTCCAAAGTATTCTGAATCAATATTTGTATTTTTTTTTACAAAATTGTTTTTTAAATAACCTTGAATTTCTGAAAAATAATATTTAATTAAATAATATTTAATGAATAATAGTAAATTAATTTTCATATCAAATAATATACTTACTAATTAAACCCAGTTTATTCGGTATTTCAGAAAAAGATATTTTTTTGGGTTTACAATTTTTTAAAATGTTGAATTCGCCAAGATTTATAATATTAGAATAAGATTGTAAATTTAGTTCAAAATTACAGTTACCATTAGAATAATTTTTTGCTGCCGTAACACTGACACAGTCAAGTAAAATTTTCTAAAAAAAGATATGTGCACAATTGTTGTTATATATATGTAAGTACATTTTTATAAATGAAATTATAAGAGTATGTATAAAAACATTATTTATAATAAATAACTTTCAAAAATTATATAAATTTTTTAGTATAAAAGATATATAAATTATATTAATATAAGATGAAAGTATCTTTTTAATATTTTTTATAGTATATAATTGTAGAAATATATCTTTTATGAAATTATTTATTATTTGTGAAAATATATATTATATAAATTATATATATAACGTTACTTCATTCAATTTCAAATCAAATTTTTCAATATTCGAATCATAAATGTTGCATTGAATTTTAAGGCCTTCGTTATTATTTAAAATAAATTTTAAGATTGTAAAATCTGAATTTTTGGTTTTATTCGTGTAAGTTTTTTGCTCAAAAATTTTCTCAATGAATCCAACAACAGATCTATATTATAAAGATTAAATTAAAAAAGATTAAAAGAAGATATATAAGAAGAAGAATTATATTCATAGAAAATTTTACAAAAATTTCTATGAATATTTTGCATAATTTCAACTACAGAAAGTTTTATTAAAAATTTTTATAGTATTTTAGTTTTTGATATTAACAAATAAATATAATAGAATATATAATAAAAATATTATAAGCAAAGAGAAATAAATGGATTGAAAATTTAAAAGAGATTAAATGAATGTAAAAATTAATTAAAAATTTCAATAAAATGTAATCGATTCTTATTACTAATAATTTATCACAATAACAACTTACGTAGATTTATCTCCAATTATAATTTTACTTTTTAAAAAATCGCTTGTAGAAAATTAAATTTTTTTAGATTTTTTTGAAGTTATGCTGGAGTCATCTTCAATTAACCGTTTAGACATTTTTTTCCTATAAAATTTAATAAGAAATAATTAAATGATGATAACAAAATTAATTTGACAAGTTTTTACATGCATGATAAATTTTAATATGTCTATTCATCATGTCTTTTCTTGAAAATTTTTTTCCACAAATTTTACAGTAATAAAATTGGTTTTGATGCAATTTTAAATGTCTTATTAAATGATATTTTCGTGTAAATTTTTTTATACAGTAAGTACAGTCAAATGAATTTTGCATTTTATGATTATTAATATGTCTTGAGTAGTGCTTTGTACTTTTTGATTTTATACCACGCAAATCACAGAAAATATATTTTTTATTGTGTTGTTTTTTAATATGTAAATTTAAAAATGATGCACTAAAATATATTTTGTTACAGATAGGACATGTAATTTCTGTAAATTTATCTTTAAAATTGGTCATTCTCCTAAAAAAAAATATTGTAAATTAAATGATGTAATTTGATAGTATAAAATATTAATTTAAAAAAAAATGTAAATAATGTATACGTTTTAATAAAAATCTTATGAATTTTCATTAAATAATTAAGATAAGAGAAACTGCTTTCAAAAAAGATGATATAAAAAGATTTTAATTAGATTTAAATTTAGAAAAAGTGTCAGAGGCAATTTAATGTAATTTATTTTATTAAATTGATTTAAAAAAGCTATTATAATTATATAATTAAGTCTTATGATTATAATGTTTATATAGGTGTAGGTTGTAAGTTATATAAAAAATAATATTATGTAAAAGATACTTACGAGTTTGCGAAAAAGTAATTAATAAAATATAAGTTATGTAAATAGAGTCTAAAAAAAGTGGTCAAAAAAATATTTAATTTTAAAAATAAATTAAATCACAAATGTTAACAATGCACTGTCAAAAAATTGATGTATAGAATATAAAATAACTATAAAATTTTATTTTATAAATTTAAAAAAATTTAAATTATAAACAAATAAAAAAGGTTAAGGTAACCATCTGAAAAAGAAATATCTATATATAAGATAAACGCTTTGAAATAAGCAGAACAACGAGGAAAATGGAAGAAGGAATAAGGGCGAGTCCAGACTGTTACCTTTCCCCTACCCATTACCCTTTACCCTACCCTGTCAGATTTTCTCAATTAATGTTCAATCTTGATTGCTGCATGTTCCATGGAGATTTCGATATTGAACGAGAGATTCGCATCTGGAACTGCTGCTACATCTATGACTTACAGCTTGAGTGGAATCCTGGAGCAACTAGTGTTGTTTATAGAGTACATGGTCGCCGAAATTGTGAAGAAAAAATAAAGCCATTACTTTGTATCGGCTTGCTAGACAAGATGATCTCGACTCTGCTACAACCTCAGATGTAGAAATAACATTCGCATCTTGAACTACTGCTAAATCTAAAGGCAAAATATAAATTGTTAATTATATACATATAATAGTTCACAGATGAACCATGGATGTGATAAAGTTGAAAAAAGCAGTTAATATTTTACAACTACAAAATATTGCACTACTGACTCTAGTGAATTTAAAATTAATAAAAAAACGAAATAAAAAATTAAGAAGATGGTGGGTTAAACTTCATCTTGTCCCAGAAATACGTGATGCTATAGGAGTATATGCAATGG
>UCOL01004485.1:0-14480 GCA_900474335.1 Ormyrus nitidulus
CTTTAAAATACAATAAAATATTTCTCAGATGCAATTCATATTATATTATTATATTATTAAATAAAAATCCTATTTATACGATTTCTATAGACAATATGTAAGTGCTCAGAGAATCCCTTAGAACGATGAGGCATCGTCTACATTTAAAATACTGCTAATGAAGTTCTACTGTTCGTACAACCAAAATAGCATTTTATGAAACGCTCTACTGAGACACAATCATACGTAACGCATTTTTATGATGCCATTATATGGAACGCGATTTTAACACAGGATTGTATGAAACTCAATTCTGAAATAGAATCATATTGCACGCACTTTTCAATTAGCATTATATTGCACGCACTGTTTAAATAGTATTGTATGCAATGCTCATGTGAGACAGAATGATATTGCATTCACTTTTGTAAAAACATCTTATGAAATTTTTTTCCAAATGGGATTGTATGAATAGGAGCCGTCGAAATATTGAAAAAATAGGGTAATTTACGAACTCCTCTATCCGACGTGAGAAATATGCAGAAATCTAATTTTTAACCTGTTTTCTCAACCGGCTATTCATTCGTCGAACTAAAAGGGCTCTAAAATCACTCTTCCCTTTCCGTGCTCGCCTCTCCAAATCATAGCTCCTCCTAATACCATAAAATTACCCAATGTCGTATATTCCTTCCCGGCGAGAGAATCCATCGCTTAAGAGGTCGACAGCCCATAAAACCCATCGGCTGCAATCACTCAATCACTAAAAAATCCCCTAAAAAAAATCACGCAAGAGAGAAGCTCAGCGGGCATCCATCTCATAACAATGGGAATTTTTCTCCGAAAGAGTTCGGCTTGAGTCGCGTGCCGCACGAAAGCTAATCGCTCTCTGCGTGAATACAAGTAGGCAATTCCGTACGATTCAATCTTGCACGACGACGTCGCCGTGCTACTTTTCTAGCCGGCGCGGACTTTTTTTCGAGGATTCCTATAGATGCACTTGTCGATGTGGGCGGATGGAAGCGAAGATGCTCGATGGGGCTCAGCCCCGAGGCCGCTTGTGAGCGTTTTCATCAATTGATTCAAACGAGTTAAAAACGAGAGAGTTCTTTGATGATTTTTTCGTGTTTTATTAGAAAAAGATTTTAATGATTTTTCTATTTGCCTCGTTTGTTTGATAAGGTAATTCATTCTGAATCTAATATTTCTTTTATTTACATTAATTTGATTAAATTTGAAGATATCTCTCATTTTGCATTCTCATAAAGGCACATATTTTTTATATTTTAGTAAAAAATCTCTCTAATCAAAAGAAAGAGAAGACTGTATAATAATGAATTATCAAATGTGAAAGTCCAATACTTCAAACTGAGTGACTGCCTGTCTTCTTCTAAAGTGTAAGTTCATCCTTGCTGTATTTCAATCCTGAAAAGGAAATGAAACAGAATAAAACAGAACCACAAAGGAAAAGCCTTATTGCATATAATTAATTAAGTCATAATGATAAAGAAGAATACTTATCTGATACTTTCTCAATCTTCTTTGCAAGGTTTTGAACAAAATTTAAAAAAATAAAAAAAAATAAAAGAAAATAAAATAAAAAAATTTTAAACCAATATTGGTTCCATTAGGTGTAATTTTCTGGAGTTACTCAAAATAGCAGCGGCTGAATTAGACAGCAAATCTCACAGCAGGCAGTATAATATTGCTCACTTCAGTTCCACGGACGATAAAAAAATTTTGCGAATTTTTAAAAACGATTGAATTCCGCTGGTGGAAGCTATGGAGAGGATCCTGATGCAAGAATCTTTTGAAAAAAAAGCACGGCATTGCTCGTACCTATTTTTACAGCTGCGTCCACAACATTCAAAATTGCCACGACGATGTCACAAGGAAATTGATACCTTTCATCGAGCCTGTGCAGATCTTCGTTATGACTACGTTTCCTCCGAGAAAAGACAGTTATTGTTGGAAAACTATCGGATTTCACAATTACTGATAGCGAACAAAATTGAAATATACTATCGGCGATACTACGAGATTTACTTGATAAAAAAGTAGTGCATTCATGTGAGTATACATATTTATTTATTATAAAAGCATTGGAAAGTAGAAATGTAATAAATCTGTTTAACGCTCCCCCCACCCCCCTATTCACACCTTTATGTTTAGCGCAAAATGTAAATATAAGAAAAGTCCTGCGATAACGTATATGCAATACAATAATAGTCCGATGTTAAAGGTTACGTAAGATCAACAATATTCTCCCTATTTTTTGAAGATGTTGCAAGAAAAGTAAAGCCTAACAAATTTACACAAGAGTGCCGTGGGAATATTGCACGATTGTGAGGAGTACCGTAACATTATGAACGATGGTGCTGATCTTCGAATAGAAGAGGTGTACTCCGCTGATCGTGTATCAGATCTGTTGGGCATAGTCCGTATGCAGGTAAACCAAACAACCCGTATACTGCTCGAAAATCGTCGAATCGTACGAGTGTACGGTGGATGGAGTCGGTACGTCGACAAAAATTTATCAGCGCCACTAAAAATAATACGCGATTCCATGGACAACGTTACCTTGTGAGGAATGCTGCATCTCTTTCAAGAAAACATTAAGGAAATTCATGCAGTCGAGACGCGAATAGCATATTTTATGTACCCTCGCAAGTTTCAACTATTTGATTATGGATTGGCCAAGAAAATGATTAACGAGGGAATCATGAGGCATACGATTTTCCGCAATCTCTCTGTCAATGATTCAGACGAAGATTTTTCTGAAATTGACGACCAGCGAGTACAAGGAGGAGAAAATGCAAGTCCCTCATTTACAGTAACGGAGGAATCTACCGAGGATAGCATTAGTGACATTACCAGCATTAGTAGCGGCGGCTCGAATGCGGAAGTGATGAATGCGAGACAAGATCAAAGAACGCTAGGGACACAATTAGACAATAGTGACATAAATATTCATAAAAGAACATTATTATGCAGAATTTCCATATATTTTTATTTATTTATTTATTTAAACCAGAAAAAATTACAAAGTAATCCTATATAGGTAAATGAAATTACCTAAGCATAGGCCTGGTACATAAAGAAAACTTACATAACTAACTTACATACTAAAATTACAGTAATGTTTATTTGTATCTATATCGTTGATAGTTGTTTTTTGATGCCTCCCTACAATATCTGAAAACAGCAGCGAGCAGCAAAGAAAGAAAAATGTACTAAAGTTGCTGACCATGCTTGCTCGCCGGTATTACACGGACAATCGACAGTGGACGGTGGTGAATTACGTAAAGACGGCATACAAGGAAAGGTCGGTGACAAATTACGTCCAAACCAGTAAAAAACTTGGTTAAGGTACAAAGTTATTTGTCAGTGGAAACGCAATCATCGAACAATAAGCTGCGATTATTGGCATCTATTCTGTTCTTTGACTCTGGAAATTAATGACATCCCACGAGAAACGATTTTGTAAAGTTTTTATAAAAATTCAGCCCGCTTGAAAATTTCAATATTTTTATAGATTAGTTTCAATTTTACGGCTATTTAAATGATTTTTGAAAATTTTGAAATTTTTAATGTTCTACTTTTGCCAGAAAATATTAATATTTTTTGTTATACATTTTTTTTTCTTTTTAATTGTATTCTATGTTAACTTTCATAAAAGAAAGGTTTTATAGATATTTGTAGTTATTTAATGAAAATTTGTATCTTACTAAGATAAATATTTACTTTTAACTGGCCTCAATTGGTACAATTAATTATTATTTTAATATTAGTGGCTGAAAAAACATCGATTTTTCTTATTTTTTAACCAAAACAGTGCGTAATTTTTAAAGAATTGCGCGCTAGACTGAGATGTCTATATTAAAAGACATTCCAAAGTGACAACAAAATCTTTGACGCAAACGCGCGAAACTCTCCTAAGTAAAAAGTACAAAGCAACAAATCGAACTGCAAAATTGACTTGAGGGCAGTCATTAAAATTGTCGGGCTACAGCGGCGAGCGTATAGAGCTCTCGAATTGTTTTTGAAAAAGACAGTTGACAAGTCAAAGTTGAATATTGCCTGTACGCTCGTGAAACTGCTGTACGATTGACGTACGTGCAATCGCACTGAATCGCTGAGATAATTCTTTTGTTTCAACCCTCTTTTTTTGTCTCCGTCCTGTTTTCCGCTCCTCTCTTTTTTTCCTGCCTTTTGTTGATTCTTTTTCACTTCCACCCTTCGAACAATAAAAATAAGTGATATGAAAAGGTGATTGCACATACACTGCTTTAAGGTAGATATACATATGCGCTCGAATATAAAAAAGATATAACTGTACTCTATTAGTTTTTTTATCGAGTTAATTTAAGAGATAAAGTTTGAGAATGTAGAAATAGTCGATGGTGCTTGAAGGGTTCCATTTCCATTTGAATATACAAAATTTGAAAGTCGATAAAAATTGGAAAATTAAATCAGAAATTATATTAACCTTAAAAAAGGCAGATTGAATATCTTTTCATTATTTCCATAATAAATTAATTTATATCTTCTGGAATGATAATAGTAATAAAATAAGTGTTTCTTAGTGTTAAACCTTTAGTAATCCATACTTAAAATACGGTTCCAATAAAATTTCTGGTTTAATCATTTTCATGTTAATTGTTCGAAAGTTTAATTTTATTTCCGTGAGACTTATAGAAATAGATGTGAACAGAACTATCATTGAGGACATTATTTATATTATATTCAGTTTTGCAAGTAATTTAAAAGGAATTCATTTATATGTTTAAACTCTTCTTATACTGAGAAACTCATGTAATAAATAACTTAAAAATTAAATTTTCTTGTAAAACTCGATATTTTTTATTAGCCACGTGTTTTTTTTTTTTTTTTTTTTTTTTACAAATTGGAATAACTAGAAAGTAATTTCATAATAACATAAAATTAGACCTTTTATTCTAAATCAGATTTTATAAAGCAGTACATTTCACGATAAATTACATTTTCCTGCTGAAGCGATCTAATTAATGATATGTTGCTGTAAAGTACAAAATATTTCTTTTATTCTGCAATATTTTCATAAAGTATCAACAGAATTTCTACATTTAACTGAAAACCAATTATAATAATAAAAGATTCCTAATGCTAAAGTATGTGCTATTAATTTTACACGTATATGACAATTAAAATGGTGTATAATTAATAAACAACCTCCTTGAATATACTTCTCACTGTACTGTTACATTGCACTCAAAAGAATGTAAGTAAAACCAAATGTTCTCTACCAATTTTTTTTTTTTTTTTCAAGTACCGTGACAATAATAGCTAATATAAAGTTTAAATTTTCCCACTTTTTCAAGCTCAGCTTAAGTCCGACCGAACTCTCCCTTATCAACAATCAGCAACTTATCAAAGCACCCAGACCGTCCAGAAGTTGGCGCCAGCTACCGTTACTTCGATACCTACTCGCCGGTTACCACATTATCTGACACCGGCGATTCTCCCGAAGCGACATCTATCGGCCAGGCAGCGAACTCGAGCGGCGCATCGAAGTTCCTTTTCTTCGTCGGCAAGTCGTGCAGGGTGCACTGTCATTAAACGTTCCGTAAATTATATTGAATAGGCAAACGCTCGCGTGCGTGTCTTCTCTCGCGAGTTGTACTTATAAGTAGCGGAATTTTGCCGGACAGAAAGGCAAACCGATGCTCGATGTACCTTGCAAATTGCAGGCTATTTTCGATTCTTTTTCCTAGGTAAAAGACTTTTTTCTTGTTTTTTTCTTTTTTTTTTATTTTTTTAGCGGAAATATGTAGGTTGAAAAAGGTCGAAAAGTAAGCGGAGTTGTAAAAAATGTTGCATGAATAATTAATGGCTTTTGTAATACTGCAGTAATAGCCTTTTTTGCGACTAGTATTTTTCTGATGAGCTGTCAATTTTTGCGAAATGTTTTAAAGAATATGTGTTAGCGATGCAGTTGTGCATTTTATGATCTGAAATGTACTGCCGGAACTAATTGAAGTGATGCATCAATTTTCCCATGCAGGAATAATGGGATTCGTTGTGTTTGTTGATCTAAATCTATTATTACAGTTTAATGCATTTATTCATTTGTATTTTAATGTAAGGATTTTATTACAATGCATTTCTGCTCAGAGAATCTATTTAAAATGCAACTTTGTTTTAAAAACTAACGCAGCATATTTTTTATGGGCTTCTGTAATGAAATCGAGTGGAATCATTAGTAATACAAATAAAAAATAATTATAAACATCGTTTAATATCATAATGTTTTTTTTTGCATTTACATAAATGAAATATGCCAAAAATCTCCATCAAGAGATTAAGCGTTATTACATAAGTACACAAACATTTATTTCACTATTAAATTCCCCTATTGCACATTAACCGCGAAAATATCATCCTATCGTCCAAAGAACCATTCAGTCATTGCAATCGCCCTTATCAGAAGTGACAAAACCGCATAAGAGCGACATGAACACTCCCCGAACAATTGGCCTGACGCTCAGACTCGCTCGTTATCTCGAAGCATAGTTTCAGGCCAGCTTCCGGCCAGTTTTCTTGCACAATCCCTCCACTTGGCGCTCGGGCATTGAGACGCAGATTGTCTCTGCGTTACCACTTGAAAGAGCCATTACCCGCGCTATTGACGCTATATATACACCCCGCATTAATCCAATGCGAGCTAAAGGGCGAAGGCTTTGACGCGGAGCCGAGAGGGGGAGATGCATTTTCGGGATTAAAGATGAGACGATGAGCTTATTCGCCGATGGTGTAGGATACGCGGGGAAAGTGCGCTGTCGTATTAGGCCGGACATGAAAATTTCCCTTGCCCCGGACGGATGTTTAATCAGCGCTGCGATAGTTAATCAAATTTTGACGAGCTTGGCTGCGGTGCGAGATTTCGGGTGGTGAATTATTTTGGTGGAAGAATGTAATAGAGCAGCTTGGGTAAGTAGCTTATTAAGGCGATGTAACTCGGATAGAAATCAAAGTAATTTTTCTTTAAATAAATATTAATTAAAAAGTTGTAATTAATTTATAGCCAGAGATAACACTTTCTCGCTAGTTATCTACAAAATAACACCTCTTTTTAGTGATTATGTATCTAATCTTGCATGCAAGAATAATTGTATAAAAACACTTACAAATTGTACAAGAATCATTATGCGAATTATTGTATGAACATGTAACATTTTTATATTTAAATATTCATATTTGAGTATAAAGAAAGCTATTGAATGGTCGTTCATTTAAAAAAAAACGGTAAAAAATGCAGATTGAGGTGGTAATAATATAGAAAATTGTCTTTAGTCACAATAATTGCGCAAAATAAAGCAAAAATTGCAATCATGCAAGAAAATTAAATTGCAGAAGCGATAAAGAAGAAAAGTAAAAAAATATATAAATTAGTTTGTTATGAGGCTATTCTGGTTTTCTCCCACTTTATGATTCTATTTAGTACATTTCAAAATAGATATAATTAGAAGCCAAGTATGAACATAAAAATACTAACTTTTTTATAGCAGAAACTAAAAGAGACTGAAATTACGGTAGTCAAAATATATTCCTTGACCCTTTTTACAATTAGATAAGTTAACAACACTTTCAAAAGAAACTTTCCTTAACATGGGATATATTTTACTTTATTAATGAATATTCAGTTATCACTAATTCATTCACAAGGATTATTTATTCATTATAGCCGACGTTTGATTCACATTAAATAACATTGATGGAATCACAGTAAAAAAAACATTTAAAAATACCGAATGTGCGAATTTCAGTAGTCCATAATTTAATTTCGCTAATTTAAAATTGTAATGTCCATTTTAACTGCAGCATATTCCGTCATATTTCTGAACCGAGCGCGGAGCTATTTAAATTCAAAGCAAACTTTGCACCTTCTGCAAAACTTCGGAAGAGTATTTTATCTTCTAAATCAATGTCACGCACGGCATTTATTTTACTACCTTCCATTCCAAGTGCATTTCGATCAGCAAACGAAAGTTATGCCAACATCCACGTTAAATGGTGCGCAGACTCGTTTATAAATGAGTGCCGAAAAATTTTCGTGTGATTAATCACAGTCAAACAATTATCGTTGAGATTTATTAAATCATCATTCGTTTATTTCAATAAGTCTGGTAAGTAATACCCTATTTAGGTAGTCAAAACATTTATTAATGGGATGTTCAAGCGTTTAAAATCTTAAATTATAAAAAAAATATGAATCTGTTTACGTGAAATAAGTTTTTGATTTATTCAAAAATTAATTTCAGATCAAGTGTACTTTTTATCGGCTTTTAACTTTTTAACTTAATAAAATTATACTTGGATTGTTAATTTTTATAATAACCAAAGGAACATAAATTATAGGAATTATTTTGATGAAATGTAGGTAAAAGGATTTCAAATTTCGCTCTGAAATGGTAACATTTACAATGTATAAAGATGGAAAAAATTAATCTTTGACACAAAACTCTAATGCTACTCAATTACGTAAGATGCACATCATAATCTTATCCACAACGCAAAGAGACAACCAATAAGATTCCAATGATTGTTTCGACACAAAAAAAAAAAAAAAAATAAAACATAAAACATTCAGCTCTATTCCAACAATACTTAAACTTGCATAAGCCGGCCCGAACCTAATCAGTATTCAAGTTTCGCACCCATATTTATCACGCGCATTACCATACTTAAAAGAAACTTTAAATCCTCGCGTCTCGGGCGCACAATAAACTCTTTAGCCCCTCGGAGCAGAGCCGAGCTCCGCATATACAGCAGCTTTTCCCCGTCGTCCTCCGCATCCAACAAGTCTCGAGGAACAAAGCCGGTCGGGCATCCGGAAACTGTAATCCGACGCCGGAAACAGAAGCGCGGGAAAAAAATCGGGACGACGGCCACTTCGAAATTATAACGTCGGGATGAGGACGCTTTTCGCTTAAAGCTCGTAAGGCGATATCTCTTTTGCGAGATTTCGCCGCTGCCCGTGACGAGTTTAATGATAGCGGAGTCGTTTCGTCGCGCCGCTCTTGCGGTCTGATTTTTTAATCTAGGGTTGTTAGAGCAATTGAAAGCGGGACGAAATGTAATTCGGAATGTATATCTGTGCGACGCGGTGGTTCGCGATTATTTGCTCATCCAGCGGGAAGGCATGAATTTTCAATTACTTTGATGAATCTGAAATTTTTACTGGCAATTAATTGAGATTTTATATTTTTTAATATAGATTAAAGAAATATAATTTTTATGATATTAACTTAAAATGTCAAAATACATTTTCGCAAAAAGAGCCCACCTACATATCGTTGTAAAAATAAAACAAAAAAAAAATAGGGCCTGCTTTTTTTGCAATTCAACAAAATTTCCTGAGACTTTGGATTGTTGGTCCGATATTGTGTATTAGTATTTCTTTTTTTTATTTCCAAAAAAAGACTTCCAACATATCCGAAATCTCTAAACGGCCTGTTTTAGAGCTTCCACGACTGCACTCATCCGACTTGCGCAATAATCGTCTCACGGATAACAAAACTGCAACGTTTGTCTTAAAAGCGTTAAAAGCCCATCGACTAATCCCTTGCGCAACTCGCGCTTTTCGCGACGCGACTATCGATCCCATTAAGGAGTTTCCCGCTCGAGAGCCGATTCTCCCTAAGCTTCGACGTTATCTCGTTAGAGTAAAGAGGACCTTTTACTAGTTTTCTCCGACGCTCTGCTTATCGCAAAGGTTTTTCCGGCCGGAAGCACCACCGAGGGAATTCGAAATATTTTTCGGAAATCGGGTGGAGTTTGAGTAGTAAAAATTTGTCGAAGGCACTTTTTAATTTTTGTAGACTTTTTTATTTTAATTTTATTTTAATACCCAATACCAGGAAAATAGCAAATTAATATTTATTTTTACATTGCTATTATTACAGTTATTAGTATGGCAACTTACACGTAAGTACTCATAAAACGTTCCAGTTGTCTTGAGACGCACTTACGACTGATGATGTAAACTTCGAACAGATTTTTGTTGCAAAAAGTAAAAAAGAATAATTTTATAAAGTATTTTTTATCATAATAATAATCTAGTGAGTTATGAGAAAAATTCATGACCATTTTTTAAATTTATTTTAGTGCACTTGCATAAGTTAAACCTCAGCAGAATTTTATCTTTTTAAAATAATATTTTGTTCATTTTGTTTGGCAACGGCTTGGTTGTAATTTTTCATCAGACAGCAAGTAAAATTATGCGATTCTGCCAAAACATCAAAAACTCTAGTCAAGAAATCCATGAAAATTGTTACGCTGCACTAAGTGCACTAATATCAGTTGCACAAACTGCAATTTATACTATCAAAACATCGAGCAATTAATTGTTCAAGCTTTCTAAACACATTATGTCAACAGTTCCATTTACAAATGCACGCTTCTGTTTGAAAAGCAATGATCTTCAAGAGAATACCGAATCGCAATGATATCACAGCAAAACATGTCCATTAAATGCAAAGCAGACAATCCTCAACATCCGCATTCTGCCGGCATAAAACTCCAGCTCGGATATCCCGCTGGCTTTTCGGCGGGCGAAAGTTCAAAATTCCATCGGGGCAAGCGGGGCAAGCCCGCAGTTGCGGTATATTCGAGTTCGGCTCTCGTTTCACAAAATATATACCGTTAAACGAGAGTCACCGAAAATGTCGCGAACACCTCGGCGAATATTATGAAAATAGCAATTCGCACTTTTATATATATACATATTTATAGAAATTCGGAATGCGAACGCGCGATTTTTAGCAATCGTAGGCGGACGCGTGGAGATGTATATTATGTTATGTCACCGATACCTTTGCGAGAATTGGTCCGGGCACTGGTTTAGCTACAGCCCGTTAGAGTCGGAATTTTATGAAAATTCGGCGGGAAGATGGATTGGATTCGGGCTTTTATTGCTGACTGCAGCTGAGAATGAGATTTGAATGGAAAATCGGATAGCGAGTCGGCGAAAGGAGCGAGATATTGAAACGAGTTTATTATGTTATGCAAATTTATATGCCTGGTAAGTCGAGAAAGGGATAGAAAAGATGTTTTGTCAGGATTCGCTTTAAATGCATATCTTGAGAATTTCAGTTCGGATTGTTGTTAAAAATAATTTTTTTTTATCGAAAAACACTTTTAACGAAATGTATTTAATTTGAATTTTAAATAACATGTAGCAAGGAGATAGAACTTATTTCAGAGCTGTTTGCTGCGATATTTTCGGTGAAAAAGTATAGGTGCGATGAGATTATTAGAGCAATATTAAAACAATCTTATCAAAATTAATATTATGGATAAAAATTGTTTTAATATTGCTTCAATAATATCGTCACATCTGCACTTTTTCGAGTTTCTCAATTGCACAATTTCATCAAGAAATATCCACCTATCGCCTTCAAGGGCAGGGTGAGTTTACAAAAATCTTTTGGGGGACTTCATTAGTCGTCCACTGACGGAAGCTGCACGTGGCAGCAGCAAGCCAAGAAGCAATCCTATAAATATCGAAGCGCGTGGCATTCGTGCATAAGCTCTCTAGAGCAGTTAGCATTGGTTCCAATGACAGAGTAACGAACTGTTAATTTGCCGAATGTTAATAATCTGTATTTCTCTAGTTTTTCGGAGATATTTTGCGAAAAAATAATGGAAATGGATAATGAAGTTGAAGATTTGACGGGTACCTTTAGAAAGAGTTACTAAAACTAATCTACGCATATGTTTGCATGATGTAACATAGTTTTGGATACAATTTATTGCAACTGCATTGCCAGAGAGTAAAAATTATTTTGTTAATATTTTCAATGATGTCAATAGCAAGCATGATTTGTATTATTTAACATTCTGGTTTCGTAATCGAAATCTTCTGACAAAATTAAGCTATTATACCATTTTTGACAATTTATTATTGTCGTACGTATCTCGTTGATACAAATTTACACTTGTATGATCAAAAGTCTTATCTTTGTTATCATGGGCAGAAGCACTTTACATCAGGCATTATTTGAATGATCAAAATATATTTTTTACTTTAAGTTCTTTTATATACAAATTTTCAGATGCTTTTTGATATGCAAAAACTAAAATCATTCCTTACTCGTAAGTAACGAATAAAGTTGAATGTTATCTAAGAAGTAAACATAAAAATAGGATGAAATTTCTTTAACAACTGTATTTCAAAATTTTTTTATTTTAAATACAAAGTTTTTGTATAGATCTTTTAATAGTTACATAAGAAATTATTACGTCACTTAAAAAAATAATTCTAGAAATAAAATGGCATAACAGTAAATTCCTTTCTAATGTAAAGCTGTTAAATTAGAAATGCTACTGAAACTTAGATAATATTTTATTTTTAGTAATTTATTTTTAACGCCAAGAACTCGTTAACTTATTTATATATTTTTGAGAATTTAATCGTCTTTGAAATTGCAGTTCATTAAATTCATTAAATTTATATATAATAGTATTCATTTCATTTAAAAGTAACAATTTGATTATAGTTAATTGTTAATTATTAAATTTCAATAATAAATCAAATAATATTAAATTTAAAATCAAATTTGAATTTTCAAAAAAATGTTTAGGCAGTAAAAATTTGAAATTATGAGTCTTATACAGACAGTATATAATAACCTTGAACTTCAAGATACTTCTCTTTATCAAAATATAGGATTTTCATTTTAATACCAATCATTTATAACAGAAATATTCTAATTACACTATTAAATCCCAAGAAACCCTGTTTAATCTCATGATTCCTCTCGCAAAATATACAGAGAAGCTTCCTCTCCACTAAAAAGCACTAATCCTCATACCAACATCACACAATAAGTTTCTCTCGAGCTTCTACGGAGGGGCAAAGTAGGCGCGGAACTCGAGGAATTCCCTGTGAATTTATTTTGTCGTCGCCTCTTGTCTCCTGATATAACGGGCAGAGCTCGTAACGCGATGAGTTACGAGACGGCTAGCCGTAGTTCCGTATTAGGCGACTCTCCGACGAACAAAGCCTGCTGCTGTTGCTGCTGCTGAGTCGTCCCTCGCTCAGGCAGATTATCCAATTCAGATCCTGAAAAAAGGTGATAAAGCTGTAGTTATTGAATTGCCGATGCGGTAGCTGCAGGTTAGTTTAGTCGGGAGATCGGAGTGTTGGAATGCGTTTTGTTGGAGGTGGACTTTTTTTGGAGTAATCTGGGATTTTAATGTAATTAGCGAAATGCAAATATGGTTAGGGAGGAATAATTTTTTGATTTGTTGGAACTGTTTTTAGCTGGGACATTTTTGGAGATAAGAATGATTTATATATGATAGTGATGGTAGAAAGTAAAACTTTGATACTGAATTTTTGAATCATGAATTTAAATATTATATTATTTATGAGATCAAAATACAAGAAATTTCTGATTATCTTATTCAATCTGTCAGACAAAGCTTGCTGCTTTGAATAAAAAATTTGTTGTTTCAAATTATATTAAGGTGGATATATACCGAAAAATTTACAAAAAATCAATTTTTTTTTATTTGATTTTTTGATTCTAAACTTTATCTAAAACTTAGAAAAAAATTTTAAAAGTTACGGCTTAATAAAAAAATTAAAATTAACATTTGTTAAAGAAATCACTATAAAAATAGTTTAATTATTATTTTAACATTTTCAAACATTTTTCTATTATCCAGGTTGAAAAAGAACTATAAACTACTATAAAAAAACTATAGGGCTCATGATGTGTATTTGTACCCGGAATATCCTATACGTAATGATAAAATTAATTTAAAATTTTGAGCGATTATTATTTATAGTTCATTTTAAATTGTTTCAAAATTAACGAGAAAATTAATGCTTAAAACTACAGTTCTCAAATATTTAATTATGCTCTTGGAAAAATTCTAACACACGGTCGTGAATCGAAAAATCCAGTTTTTACTGAAACAATAATTAAAAAAAAAACTAAAAAATAGTGAAGAAATATAGGAATAACCGGTTGCTCATTCAAAATTTCGAGGCAGCGCGCGCTACAATCAGGAATTCACCCCACCGGTCGCAAAAACTTGGTGCAGCGTTCTACCGCTAGGCGGCGTATGGGAATCCCCAAGCAAACTGGTCACTTTGAGAGCATAAGAGAGCACGAAAAAGAGTCCAGGGCATCGTTTCACGGCCTTCTGGCTAAGTACCTTAGATGGAGTTTACCATCCCCCGAGTTTACCTTTCCCCTAATTTAATCAGTATTGCTATTTGCCCGTTTAATATTATCTGTACGTCCTGTACATTTTTGAACTCATAATGAATGGCATTGTATTCTAATTCTTTGCGGCATACATTTTTTTAGCTGATATAATTTGTATTAGAAGTGCAAATTTCAAATAAAATCTGAAAATATGTTTTCTGCAATTTTTGTCAGGTTAAATTAATTTTAATGCTTGTCAAAATCAAGTCAAAAACCTCGGTGCCTCCTCTAGACGGCTTTAGT
>UCOL01004486.1:0-14500 GCA_900474335.1 Ormyrus nitidulus
TAATCACACAACTACTTCCTTATTCAGATACCAACTTATGTATTAATAAAAAGTACCTAGAAAAAACAAAATGTATAGTAATTTTATTCAAAAGCAATTATAAGAAAATGATTACTTGAACAATGAAGAGAGTGAAATTATAAAAATATTTCACAATATCTTCATAATTTCTTATATACCATCTTACATCTTTACTTACGTATCTTTAAAGATAGATATTAATATTTGTTTGATGCCATCTACTGACACGTTAATGAAGAGCGTTAAAAAATTATTTTTACAAATACGTAATTTCTTAAAGATCTATTTTATTCTTTTGTAGACCTGTAGGTTCGTAGTAATAGACTTTAAATTGTTAATCTAAACATTTCTTCATTTTTAAATATTTTAAAGAATTCTTCATGTAAATAAATATTTATCAATTTATTTATGTTTGTAAGATTATCTTTTTAAATTATGTGCGAAGCAAATATGACTATAAAAACAATTAAATAATACTTGGTTGAAAAGATTTACTTTTTCAAAATTCTAAAAAATATTTATAATATCAAAATATTTGTTCTTAGCCCATTCTCAACACACATAGAAGACTTAATTGAATGAAAAACCTTTGAACATATTTAACAATAAACTTCACAAACAAATGTAATTAAGAATTTTTATAATATTAATTTTATTTCTACAAAGTTTATTAATTTTATTAAAATATTTATAAATTAATTTAAATATTAATTATTTCTACAATAAGAATAAATAAATTATTTGCTTCTCTTACTACAGATTTTACAATAGAGATAAAACTTCAGCTTTGTTTATAATTATAATAGATATAATTTATCTTGGCCATTAGAATGATAATAATAATGAGGCAAATGCATATACATATAGTAAATATAATATGTAATTCAAGTAATTTTTTTTATTTCTTTCCATTAGCATTGCATCATAATATTATTGAACGTTTTTATCATTGTATTTAACTTCCTTCATAACAAAAAAGTCTATTTTGATAAATACTTAATTTAAACACCGCGAAAATTCAGATTGCAAACGTCTGTTTGCCAAGGATTCTTGTTGTTGTAAAACTAAACGACATGTCGATCAAGAACATACATGAATTTACCGACTCAGATTTACAGAGAATGATTTTTTGATAAAAAATGAAACATGTATATATATTGTAAGATTTTTTTAATAAGCCTTTTCTAATAAAATGTTGAATACTGATGCACGAATAGTTGCTTTGTAAATGTTGCTTCAAAAATCTCGGTAACTTAAAATTTTAAAATAACAACCTAAAATAACAGGTTTTGTATAGGAACAGCTTTAATTTGAGACTTAACAGTTGCATAAAAGCATCTTTTTTCGTTCGAAAATTACATTTTTTTTCGAAAAATCACGTTTTTTGTAGATTAAATTTTATAACAAATTTTTATTTTACTCCTTTTACTATTACCCTTTTATAATAGGACTGAGATTTCTAGTTACCGAGCAATGACTATCACAGCAATAACTGATAGAAGTCTCAGAGCAGTAGTAAAAAAAAGTATAAAATACAAGTTTGCTATGTAAATTTTTTTTTTTAACTACGATAAAAATTTTAATAAAGACAACAAACTTTGAGTTACGTATGATTATTTTTAATGCATTATTTTCTGCAATATTGCTAATAGTCATTGCCATGGAGTTAATAAATGTATACCATTTTTTTGGGTTATTAGAAAAATAATATATCAATTTATGTAACTAGGATCCGCTGGCACAATAAAATAATTGAAACACATCGTACGTATTTTTGACTAACAAGTCATTCTACAGAACTTCAAGTAAATCACTGACAAACGGGGGTGTATGCAAACATATACATAACTAATATATGTGTTAGGAAAAAGAAAATTTTAAGTAGATAATGTGTAGCTTTTCGGTTTCATCAGTACATTATCCAATAGTCTATATCAGCTAAAACTATCATAATCTCAGCAAAGAAAGGCCGAAACCAACGTATTTCCATAATAAATTCCAGATACAATGCTTTACAAGTTTCAAATTTAAAGCGCAGTACACAGATCGTTCCATAAAGAAGAACTTTTAAACAACGTCCTTGAAAAGCCAATAGCGAAAATAATAAAATCGAAGCGCAATATCGCAGTTTTATTCGGCCAAACGGACGAAGCAAAAGGTGTTCATTTCTTCAAGCAGCTCGAATCATTCGGTTCGCTTGGAACGATCCGAATCGCCGCGAGAGCCATTAAAAACTCGATTCTTTTAAAAGTCTTTTATACCCGCGATCGCGACTCGCAGCTCGGCTCGGCTCGGCCTGGCCGCCGCTCGCAAGCACCTCCGCGTCGTCTGCGCGATTCGCGCCGTGCGCGCGGCTCTCCCCCACTTGCTCTCGGCTCTCCAGGCGCACATAAACGCGCATACGTTGACATTACAGAGCCGTGCACTGTGCTTATGACTTGGGGCTTTCGTCTCGTTCCAAAGTCTCTCTCCCCGCTCTCGCGGCTTGCCGCGGACTCCGCGTGGAAGCCCCCGTCGAGAGAGAGAGAGAGAGAGAGAGAGAGAGAGAGAGAGAGAGAGCGAGCTTTCGCGAGACGACGCGCTTTTCGCCGTTTATCGCCGTATGCCGGCGCACGAAAACCAACCGGGAGAAGGAGAGAAGGAGCGTAGGAACGGGAGAGACACCGATAAGAAAATACAGCGAGGAACAGAGAGAGAGAGAGAGAGAGAGAGAGAGAGAAGGAAACCGCGCCGTATACAGTCCCCCGTTGATCGAGTTGGCCGCGTTCGATTCCTTACCGAACGCTCGGCACGATTTTTCAATACTCGTCGGCGCGGCGATCGCTCGGTCGCGAGTTCAGTTTCCAAGTTGCTCGATAGAAAAAGTGCCGCGCCGCCTCTGCGACGCGGCTCCGAGGATCTTCGAAGGTGCACCATTTACGTGCGCGGGACTATGAAGAGGAGAACAAGTGGCGAGGAGAACAGAGTAGTTGCCGATCTTCGCTCTAAGGGTTTCGGTGAGTCTTGCACCTTTTCAATTTTTCCCTTTCGAACGCAAAAGCGTCCTTCGTAATTTTACCTTGCTTGCGATCCTCGGTTGTAAAAAGTTTATTTCACTGGCTTAAAAATATATTATATAAGGAATCGAGTTTGCAGAAACTGCGTAGTTCAATAGAGATGTGTGAGAATATAAAAGCAATTTTAATAGCATCGTTCCCATCTGTCCACTGCTTCGACCTCGAATATACATATATCAAAAACTCAAGTAAAACAAATAAAACCTTGTCAATTTTATAATAAGCAGCAAAAACTAAATGTTACCTGTACTTTGTATAGTTATAATCCATAGAACTTAAATATTCATGTTTTTATAATTTCAAATAATTTAAGAAGAATCTCGTGTATTTAATGTATTAATTCTGCTAAAAGCGTTAGTCTTTTACGCATCCCACATTACGTACATCATCGGAGCGCAATGCCAAGTCGGCCTTCGTCGAAATTAACAATAAACCTTGAATAAACACTATTATTGATAAAAATGAAGTTACAAATTCAAATAAATTAAAATTTCTAGAACGAACGTCGTAAATTTTAAATTTTGTTTCGTTCGAAGCCTATTGACAGTAAAGGTTGCATATTTTTTTAGAAAATCGATCCAACTAAATTGAGGCCGCAAATACAAAGAGAACAATATTACAGAATTGAAGAGGATTAAAAATTCTATTTAAACATTTTAACGCTTCGCGTTTATTGCAAAAAAAAAACGGCGTACGCGCATTTATTTTTGCAAATTCACTCACGGTTTTTTCCGTAAAAACAATTTTAAAGTTTAATGAACAACATTGAAACGTTAAACCAATACTTGTGCGGCGACTTGAGCTCAAGGAAATCCGAAGTTTATAAATTGAACCAGAAATTCGACGTTAATTCCCATTCTTAGAATTTTTTTTGATTGAACAGAGCCGCAGAAATGTTTCTCTACCTTCTTAATGCTTTTATACCACCGAAGTACCTATAAACCTCGAAAAATATCAAGTGCCTTTTTTTCCTTTCAAGTTAAAGGCCGCGCAGTATTAATTATTCTACTCGGCGAAACTAATTCTTTTCCCCCCCAGAATTTAAACGAACAAGAAGAAAGTCGCAGCTCAGATAAGACACTCGATAGATTGATGAATGAACCTCGTTAGGTCGCACGTGCGCGCCTACGAATATCTCCGCGGCCGGGTCGCGATTGTTTTTAGGCGCTCGCGCTCCGGCACCTCATAACATTCGGATCGCAGCGCTTGATTCACGAACCGAGTCGATATCATTCATTCATGCGTGCGTACGCGTGGCTCTCAAAAGAAAAAAAAAGAAAGGAGAGAGAGAGAGAGAGAGAGAGAGAGAGAGAGGGAGAGTGAGAGTGAATGAAGGCGAGGACCGAAGGTGACGCACACCGTGTTTTTTGTTTTGGGATATCGAAAGAGCGCCGATGAAAGAGCCCCGGCGGGTGTTAGTTCCGTATCGGTGAACCGACGTTAATTATTCGAGTGTTTAGGCCGGGACAGGATGTTTTGGCTTTGGCGGATCTTGCGCCAGCAATTGCAAGCACTTGGAGACCCTTCGCCTTTTGATTCGTAGAAGAATTTTCAATACGAGTAGCGTTCGAAATTGGAAGGTAAGCGCGCGAGGCTGAACCGCGGCTGCGAAACGTTTCCTCGTACCTCGAACTTTTTTAGAATTATTTTAACGCAATTTTTTGCGCGGCATTTGTGATTGACAATCTCATCCTTGCGTATACTAATAAATTAGACTCCTTCTTATGCATTATTTTTTTTAGAAAGAACAACATTAGTTTTTATGATTTATCGGCTTTTTTTAAACGACTTTTTTAAAATTTTTTAAATACTTACATTTCTCTCAATAATAAAATTATATTAGTTTCACTAACTATATACAGATTGATCAAATTAAATTGAATAAAAGTATTTCGAATTATCAGTGTTGCGTCGATGAATACTTAATGACAAATTAAGATTAATCTTAATCAAACACTAAACGATATTTAAATGGTTTCTTTTTTCAAATGTTCATTTAAATTTTTCTAATTCCAATAATTTTCAAACGGTATTGTAAAGTTAAGTTATCTTTCCGTACTTCTAAGGCAAATATTATTACGTCTACCGGATGATTTTTTCATAGAAAATTTTATTTATCATTCTTGCATGATAGAGCGAATTCTTTTTTTACTTTTTTCAATATCTAACAGCTCAGCTAAAATCAATGTATAAGCAATACTTGATAAGAGCAAGAAACTCGATTAATCTCTGTGGTGTACTAAGTGAGGATGCAACTTTGAACTCGTAATTATAAGAGCTTATTTTCAAGATGTATTAATACATGACATTTTAATGGTGATTTTATGTGTATGAAAATTATATATTATATCATACAAAGATAATCTAAATGTTGATGAAATTATAAAAATGATATATTTTTTGATCGGAGTTTACTAGAATGAATAAGTGTTTAAAATCATAAAAAATAAAATAAAGACAGCAAAATTTTTCTTTCAGTAATATCAATTGAATTTTTCATTGAGATGATTTAAAGGTCAAAAATTTCTTTTAAAAAATGATTGACTAAAAAAAATACGCTTAGAATACTGCGTCCATCAAAAACTGCATTACTGCAGTAATTTTCTCAAAGTCGTGAAAGCAGACGAAAACAATTAAACTAGTTGCAAACTTATTCCACATTCAAAAAATTAGGTTCCATTTCATTGCAGGTAAGCAAATCGTTGCAATTAGATAGTCATTATTTCATACAGGGTATGCAGTTCGAAGAAAAATTAAATTCGATCCGAGCACTTTCAGATAAAAGCAATATGCAGATAGAGAGAGAGAAAGAGAGACTGCTGAGTCAATTCTCGATCCACGATCATTTAAAAGCCGGGGTTGAGCGTCACGAAAGTCAGGGATCACGTAAATCAGGGCATTAAGTTATTCTCGGATCTCGCGGTCTTCTTCACGGAGCAATTTATTTCTTTCTCGGTCTCGTCTTTTTCCCCTATACGCCTCCGAATATCTATCGGAACGTTTTGATGGCGCTTTTTTCTCGGCCCGCTCACCGTTCGACTGATGACATCGAGATAAGGAAGAACGAAATGACGGAAAACGTCGTAGTTTGAAGGATGTGGGTCGTATTATTTTTCTTTTTTCAAATAATTCAGATACGGAATTTGTCGGAACTTTTTAAATCTAATTTTAGTCTTTACGGCAAGTTTTATTTTGCAAACAAGATGAGATAAGGTGTAGAATATTAACAAACACATTGGCTGATAGACGAATTCATTGACAATATTTAATTGAAGCGTATAAACAAAATTAGACTTTAATTTCTTTTAAAATTTCTATGATAAATTTCATATTCATTTTCTGGTCGCAAATAACAAACAAGTTTTAGAATGAATTTCAAATAATATCCTTTGCTTGCAGTATAAGGACATTTTTTCACCGAGTATTTATAAATTGTTTGAACGACGAAAGGAAGTGGTTAGAACACCACATCCCGCATTGTGAATGAGTTGCCTTGTTTCAGCAAATACCTCTCGAAACCTCGAAACGTACATTATTTTAAGAATTAAAGGAACTTTCAGAAAAATATATAAATATCGTTCGTTACACGATGTAAAATTTAATTTGAATCTTAAAAAAAACTACAGTTTTCAAATTAATTAATCAGCTTTTTTTGTCAATTACCTTCGGTCGAAAATTAATTTTACGTAAATCGAAACTTTCGCAGAGCTTTTTCTCCTCCCAATTTTTAAAAGCCCTCTGCCGTTATTTAATAATAATTGAGTCTGGCATAACAGAGGAAAACAGACAGTCGCGACTGACGAGGATGAGCAAAGAGGTGGAGAAGGATTCTTCAAAATGGCGCTCAACCAGTAACGACGTCCAATGTATTATTACGAAGAATCCAGTTGCACCTATCATAGATTGCTCCGCCTTCCGTGGAATCTCTTAAATTATCATTTTTCGACAACCTTTTAGATTTTCAAATAAGTTACATTATGTGAATAATTTTTTAATTATTTACATTGTAATAAAGTGTACGTAATCAATATATATTTAGATTTAAAACAAAATCCCAATTCGGTTTCAGAAGTGTTCTAAAAAAAGAAATTCTACAACAAGCTGGTATCTTCAATTTCAGTCGCAGTTTTATCTGATTTATTTAAATTAAAAGAAAAAAAAACGAATAATTACTTTCTTATGATTAAACTGATAATTGTGATTCAAATATTATGATCTACGAGCTTTCGCAGCCGTCTATTTTCGATGACTAAGAACGGTTTGTCAAAACATTTTAAGTCTGCTACTGTACTGCTGCCTCCGAGTGTGTGTTTTCTGTCCTTTCTCTCTCTCTCTCTCTCTCTCTCTCTCTCTCTCTCTCTCTCTCTCTCTCTCTGCCCGCACATCTCGCGGCCCGGTTAAAGCGGAGTACGCATGAGCGCCTTTTCCTTATCGCTTCTGAATTATTATACTCCGCTGTCAGCTCTCAGTTCCTCTCGCACCCTTCCAAAGCTGGCCGTCGTTGCTCAAGCCGCTCTTTTCCGCCTCTTTTTACGCCAAAGGGACATTTATCAATTCGTTGTTTTCCATATACCGATTTCGTTCCGCCGAGACTCTCTCGCGATAAGACGCTCCGGACTTTTTTCTTTTTTTTTTAACTGCGACACCGCGAGTGTCGAGAGAGAGAGGGTCCTCGTAAAATTGAGAGAGTAACGACGCCTGTCAGAGAGTCGCTGATAAGCCGAGGTATTTTTTGTTAATTTAATGGCGATTTTGGGATATATGGTTTTTTGATAAAAATTCAGTTTTCTTACTCGAATGCAGCGCGAGGGACAGTTGACTAAAAATGTATCGCTTTCGACGTATTGAGAGACAAATTTTCACTGTACACGTCACGGATTTACAATTAGGAAACGCAAAAGACGAAATTTATATGCGAGAATAATAAAAATTAATATATTTCCTTACATTATCCATATGATACATTGAGTAAAAAAAGTACCACGACGCAAACGTTTTCATTTATATACGCAAATTATTTACCCAAAGTTACGTAAGCTTACTATACCGACATGCATGTAGTAAAAACGAATAAATAATATACTTGAGCGAACTACGATTGTAATTCTAAAACTGCAACCACCGTCTATTTTCTGTTAACTAAGTAAAGTAAAAAAACATTTAAATAAATATATTTAAGTAAAAAATAATACGTATTTCAACTAAAACCCGAAATACTCCTTTAGGCACTCTTGAATTAAATTTATTATTCGCTTTTGAATAGGTTAGACCTGTTTCACTCCATTACCTGCGCAAATGAAAATAGTACCTATATAATTTCACTGCGCATTAACGCGCATGACTGTAACGACTCCTAGCTTTTATTACCAAAACAACAGGCAGGTTACATTTAATGTGAATTAAAAAATTTGCGTTTCAAATATAGTTCTTCTCTCTTTTATAGTATAATATTTATTATCCAGTGCAAAGAAATACTCATTTTTCCACAATTAAACCTGAAAAAACGTTTTCTTTATAACAACTTAGTGCGCCGAAAAAAAAGGATTAACGAATTAAAGCCCCCCATTATTCGCACGACGGCGAAAAATAAAAATATTCGAAGGAAGAGACGGCAAGTAAAATAGCAAAGGACTCACTTCACGCGCGCACATGCATTATTTTCCCGCGGAGAAACGCCTGGCAATCATTAGAAAAACAAACATTCGAGCGCTTGGCGCGGCAAACAAAAAAAAAAAAAAAAAATAAATAAAAGTGAAAGAAGCTTTTACTGTTCTCCCTCGGCGCAATGCGCTCTCCCGAGGAGCTGCTCTCGCTGCCGCCGCGCGCTCGCGTAATACAAAAGGTCTTACACTCATGCGAGAGCGAACTAACGACCGAGCGCGTTATTGTCCGTAGCACGGTGAAATTCATTACCTCACGGACGGAACAGTCGAGTTTCTCAATTTTCTCTCTCTCTCTCTCTCTCTCTCTCTCTCTCGCCTTCTTTACGGCTCCGGCGTTCGCCTCGCGCCATTGTTTTCCCGAGAAGTTTCCTGAAACATAAGCAAGAGCGCATGCAGTCGGGGCCCAGCGCGTAAGTGAACTCTCTCGGTGCTCCTAGAAATCGCTGCCGGCTGAGAGCAAGTGTGCGCACACAGGCGCACTTTCATTTCCCCGCAGGTTGTTTCTCGCGCCTTCTCTCTCTCTCTCTCCTTCTCTCCTTCTTTTGATGTATTCATCTTGGCTCCCAGCGTACACGGTTTTCGATTTCAATTTGTAGCAGCCTCAATAGTGCAGGCTGCAATTGCTTTCTGCTTGCGCGCGCGCGCGACTCCGAGGTGCGCTGTTCTAGATTAGCACCATGAAGCCGGATAATTTGATTTTACAACGACTGCGCGGACTTTTCTCAGCGGTTTATTTTCGTTTTACTTTTTTTAATTGCAACTAAGTCTTGTTTCGTCCCCGTAAAGTATACGGCAAGGAACTTTAGTAAACTACTTGTAGAAATTTATAATTATAAAATTATATGCAAAATGCTGATTATTAAGCAGTCCTAATAATACTGTCTTTTTCGTGTAAAATAAAATGTTTGCATTTCGTTACAATAATATTATTCCAATAGCGCGTTTTTATCCGAGTTACTTCACGTCTCGATAGTACAATAATTTTACGTAATTGTAAGACCGTTTTTACGGCGCGAGCTTTAAAAATTAAAAATGTTATTTGTCCGCGAAAAAAAATAGCCGTTCAATATTCCGCACGGCAGTCGTTAGGCAGGAAATTTCAATTATGTCACTAGGTCACGATATTTTGCGATAACTGAAATAACATGTAACTATAGAGTGCAACGCACGACGAAGCACTTTAGAGCCGTACAGGCCGCTGCAAAATTTAGCTCGGCGCTGTTCGACGCCGCACTTTGTTCACAATAAATTTTTGCCCGAATTCGCAAGTCTCGCCTAAATAAACTCAAAGAAACAAATAGTTCTTATATTCTATTTTTCAAAGGATATACATTCACTTGAATCGCAGTCACAAAGAAAAATCACCAGGCGACTCTTTCGCGCATATATACAGTCCACCGACTCGGGCCACCGCAGGACGAGATCGTTCCGTACGACTTTTCGACGTGCAGCTCCGAGGATCCGAGCTGCAGCTCTTTTAGCGCAGGCCTACAGTCGCGCACTGAGCCGCGCACTGCTCTCTCTGTCTCTCTCTGTCTCGCCGTGGCTCTCGTGCACGCTGGCTGATTTCACGAAATACCCGAGTGATAATGCCAGGCGAGCGCGTATATGCCGATATCTCGCCTCGGGCCACGCTTGTATAATATGCAACGCCGACTCGGCCGACTTGTGTAGGTAAACCTTCTCTGTATACATATATATCGTTCGTCGTACTCCGCGAATGGGCGGTTTTCATTTTCAGGCTCTCACGCGTATAGGTAGACGCTTCGGCTCTTTGTGTGCGGACTTAAAGCCCTTATCTTGGCCCACGCTGGCTCCGCTATCTGCTCGAGGCAGACGAGGATGCATCGATTTCCTACTTCCTGCGCCGCTTCCTACATAGGCCGCCGAAATCGAGCTTTGCGCTCTCGCGAATTTTGTTAGGCGCTCATCAGTGTTTTTAGTCACAGACTTTTCCTAAATGTCGAGAAAAATTAAATAGCTTAATTCAACGTATTGTTTTTAGCAACTGATGTACATATTATATTTTATTCAATTGTATTACATACTATAATTGTTTGACAAAACTTGTACTAATTATGCGTTTTAATAAACTATCCTTAGCTTAAGAAGTAGTTTATAAAAACTCTTACAATTGCTAAAAAAAATAACATTAAGTTAAAAAAGCTTTATTCCACACAGTGAGACTGACTTTGCCTAATTTTATAATTTTTTCCTAGAAAAGGGCCCTTCATTCTTGAATTCTTGCAAATTAATTTCAAAACACTCGACTTGTTTATTAAAAAAATCTTTTCCCATTATTGCGTCTACAGGGATTTTAATTTAATACTAAAGCTAATTTCGTAATTTGATCATTCGAACCCAAGCAGCTAATGAGCGCAGCGGCTTTTGTTAATGAAATGCTTATATGAATGCCATCGCCTTATCTTATAATATAAGCATCAGAGGGCTTCTGATACCTGACGCGGGCAGTGTCAAATGTATACGCACGTGGTAGTACGACATCGGGTTACTCCATAGATCTGTATCGTCGTTCATTGAGAAAAAGAAAACTGATTCGATCGATCTTGCGAGGCCAAAAAAATTTTGCGCAATCCGAGTGAGCGAGTTTTTTTTCTGAAAAGGACAATACGGCCGAAATAAACAATTTAATTAGAAGGCACACGGAGAAAAATTGTCTATTAGTAAAAATTACAATACTGCATTTTAATTTGATCGCAGACTGTATTAAAAATCTAAAAAATTACAACGATAAATTTTCATATTTAGACTTGTAAAATTTACTAGGAACATGGTAATTTTTAAAATTTTTACAGTCTGTGATTAAATTAAAATGCACTATTGTAATTTTTACTAGAAAATTTTTCTCCATGCAGATCTAAAGCGCAAGGAACGAGGAATAGAATAGTTTTAATCAACCGTGCCTTCCTCCAATAGAAATCGTTATAATCCACGTTGAAATTACAGGTTGAAAACATTACAGAATTTCGAGCTTATTCTTTTAAGCGCCCATAACTCCGCTCCCAGCATAATTAAAACATTCATAAATCGGCGCAATACACTCCGCCGAGCTTCACGCGTCGGAAAACCCGATTTCGCGTACACACACGTATACATCTCGAAAATCCAAGCGAACGCCAATAAAAAGAAAAAAAAGGCCGCAACTCGAACCGTCCGTCGCTTCGCGCGTCGCTCGAAATTCGAAATAAAATATAGCGGCCAAGCCGCGCTTGTCTCTCGCTCGAGTTTCCACGAACGCCGGGGGAAGGACGAGCACACCGCCGGCGTGTAAATAACGTGGGAGGAGTCTCGGGCTGTCCCCTCCGAGGTCGGCGCATGAGAACCGTTGCCGCGCGCACCGCAACTAGTTCAGATAAGAGCCTGTATGTATATCGCGCGCGGGCCGAACGAGGCGATATAGCCCGAGCGAGTGTGCCTCGCAGCGTTTCTAGCCGCGTTCTCGACGCGCGCGGGCTTTTACGATCGCCGCGACCTGCCGAGAGGCGCGAATGTGCGCGCGACTGCCTCCGCGTCCTCTACGACGGCTTCTAAACTATGTGCTTTGACTTTTTCAGCGGTTTTCCTTTCTCGAGGATAGGGCAGGGGTTTTAAAATATTTTTTTTAATGAAGGGAAGGGGGTGTTGATGACGGGAAAATTCAAATTATATTTTTAAAAATTTGGATATATATATTATTAAAGTACGGTTATTTCGATCTATCCAAGAGGAAATAATTTATATAATTTTTATAGATTTGATTATGTGCAATTTGTAAAAAATTTGCATATAAAAATATAAAAAATATGAGCTCCAATTTTGTCATGAGAGATGTACGCTTACTTTTTAGCATTAATTTAAACAATAAAGTCACGGCTGTCAAGCAGCATTTTTAAATGATAAATTTTCCATTAATTCTATTGCATCAATATTAAATATGTTCCCAGTTAGCGCACGCAAAAGTTGCTTTCAACGGTACCAGTTGAATGTCCTGAATTCTGCGAATATTTTAACATAAATCTATTCTGAGCTCATTTTCATAATAGAAACACAGACAATCTTAGGCGTGGAAATTAAATTGACTTTTCTTCTCCAATTTCTCAATCTCATTGGCGCGTTAAACCTCAAGAAGGACAAAAGCTAACTGAAACGTATAATGAACTCCGCGCGGATAACGGTGCTGCTCGGTGGGGTTTAAAGATTAATGGAGTAATCTCGATGAAGAGAGAGAAAAACAGAGAGCTCGAGAGAGAGATTAGCCAAGGACGTTGAGATAAACCTCCAGCCACGGCAAAGTAGCGAGAGAGAGGAGAGAGAGAGAGAGAGAGAGAGAGAGCGCACATACGAGCGCACACCGCGCGGGGACTCCTCCTTTGGCCGGCTGACCAATAAGAGGAGGATACACCATCGTTGTCACTGTCTACGTAGGCCCCGACATCGTCGTCGTCGTCGTCGACGGCGATACGACGATGTGACGTCAGGCGAGCAGGCAGTCCTCTAATCGGACGCTATGCCGACTGCGGTGTGTGATAGACGATAAGCCTCCAGACGTGCTAAAATCTTATCCTTGGATAACCGGCCGAGAGAGCGCTGATTCGCTTATCTCGAGTCGACTCCGACCGGCTCTTTGGAGCTTTTGACGTTTCCACTGTTTTTCGTCCTCGGGATCTGATATTGCGGAGCTCGAGACACCACGTGCGACAGGGAAAGGGTTATTGTTTTTTTTAGAAAGGATTTTCTGATTGCCGTTTGACTGTGTGCTTTGCGAATGAAGATAACATCACAAGTATTCTAGCGGTTTCGTTAACTTTGGCTAAAATTAAATAATTTTCCAATTGTAAATAAAATTAATTAAAAATTACAATATTCAGTTGTTAATTATAAGTGATGAAATGCGTTAGTAAAAAAATCAGTTAAAAGAATTATATTTAATTCATTCGAATCGCAAGGCACTGAGATTTTAAATTATAAAGTAATGTTTGACTATATTACCTATTTTTTCAGTATTCGCATTTATTCTTTTTTTGCACATATACAACGAATAATACAAACAAAATGGGCCACTAAAATAAAAAAAAAGTTTAACAATCTTAACAAGATTTGAATTGCAGAACCCAAGGACTTTTGTAATCATTTATATAAAAATTTATCAAAATTGATTTCAACATTGATTTACTTCACATAGAAAATACCCAATGATCCAGGAAAAAATAAATTAAGCGTTGAGTATTATGGACGACTGAATTAAAATACTATATAAAATTTCTATTTTTAAGAAAATTAATGAACCAATTCTCCACATATTAGAGTGATATCAATGTATAGATCATCGTCTTCTAAATGCACCACCTTTCATTTTTTCGAGAATCTAAAAATTTAAAAACTTTATTAGAGGACAATATTTTCCCCTATTTATTTACATTTACCATGTAAGCTGGTCTACATTAGATATATGTTTCATAATATATGAAATTACCGACTAATGCAGATGTGGAATTTCCAGCAAAGGAAAAGATATCGTGAAGCAAATAGTTTGATCGTAATAAGCTAATACGTTGAAAATGTTCATAAAATTCATATATGAGGCGTTTCGCGTCAACTCTCCAAACGCGGCGCGCGAGTGCAAAATGGTGCTGTTTTCAGTTCGTGCTTATAGGGCTAAAATTCACCTAAAAAAATTGACGATCAGGTGATTTCGATGTATTTTTTTCTCAGCTTTCCGATGGTGTGATCAGTTTTCCAAAATTTGTTTCATTTGACCTT
>UCOL01004487.1:0-14486 GCA_900474335.1 Ormyrus nitidulus
CTCCCCTCCTCCCCCCCGCTAATTATCCGCAGCTGGCGAGAAAGATGACGCGCGCGCCGCAGCTGTGCTTTCGCGCGGGCAAAGTCGAGCGCGCGCGCGCTCGCGAGAGCCGCGATATAACGGTATTCCGGGCTCGTTCCCCCGACGAAATGTACTATACCGGCCGGCCACGTGGGAGAGGGAGGGGGTGGGGGGGACGGATAATCCTACGGTATTATGATGCCGCGGACTGAGAATTCGCCGATAATTTCCGAGCGTCTGGAATCTCGGCCTTTTTTCCCGTCGGTTTAGTTAGCCCGGATTAGTGGGGAAATGTGCGCCGGTGGACGAGCTCCCGATGATATCCGATGTAATTGAGAGTATATTTGCTCTCCGCTTGTCCGAGTAGGGAACGACGGTTTGCTTCTTCATTCTTAATTGTTCTCTCTTTCTTTTGCGCTTAGTTTGTTTGTTACAGCAAAAGATGTTGGAAAATAAACTCGTACAGCGCGGAACGATAATCAATCAAAATTTCGATCAGGCATCGTTACCGCGAAATGCATTATTCGTTTAATCAAGTTCATTTGGCAAGCCGCGCCGGTTATTACCAGGACTAAATAACCAGGGACATTCATTTCGCCGCGCAACAGTTAACACGCGCTATATTTTTCGGGTAATTTCCCGCCTGGGCTACTTCACGAGCGCACCGCCGTTCGATCCCCCTCCCTGTTTCGGATAAATCACTGAGTAATTGTAAGTAAATAGTTTCGCTATCAAAGCCGCATTTGCTCGGTGACTGCAATGAAACATTCAGTGTTTACACTCGCTACGGAATTCAGTTCTAATTACTGAAAGACGCGCGACGATGAAATGATCGCTCTTTATTATTTGGACTATATAATAATGCATGAAGGAATATTTCGCCATTGGTTCGAGGAAGAAAATGTTTCGATAAATCAGAAATTCCTTACGAGGTCGGTAACGCACGACTTTATCTCAATGCCATTTCTTGGCTCTTTGCATTGAAACGATGCTGAGCACGCTTTTTCGACAAAAGAATTTTCTACCGTTGAGGTACAATTTCCTGGGAAGTAGAATAAATTGGCTCGGAAGGCAGAAAAAAAATTGAGTCGAGAAGAAACCACGGGAAAAAAAGTTAAATCGTCCGAGTCGAATTAAAAATTGAAATTTTCGCCGATAATAGAACGAGGATCGGGGCGCTGTGCGCGCACAACAAAGTTTGCTCCCCGCGGCCAAGAGAAACGCAAAGCGCGACTCTCTCGCGAAGTACATTCCCGGAGACGTTCGAAAGAATTCGAATGCATCGAACTAAAGGGA
This sequence comes from Ormyrus nitidulus, assembly GCA_900474335.1. Taxonomy (NCBI): domain Eukaryota; kingdom Metazoa; phylum Arthropoda; class Insecta; order Hymenoptera; family Ormyridae; genus Ormyrus; species Ormyrus nitidulus. The sequence continues at coordinate 1,318 of UCOL01004487.1, forward strand.
GCAAAAAGTGCGCGTCCCGGGGAAAAAGCGCGCGCTTCTGCCAGAGACGGACGGCGTTTATGAGTCCTCGGAATGAACTTCTGTTCCGACAAGCTCGCGCGCGCGCTCCCGGCATTTCTCGCATTTTTCCCTCCCTCTCTTTTCCCTTCTTTTTGCAAGAGCGCGCCACGTGCGAGCAGACCAACGAGGAGGACGAGTCAGTCCGCGAGAAGTTGGGAATAGGTAAATGAACTGTTCCCGCGGCGAGAGAGAGAGAGCAAATTTAAAAAAGTCTCTCGCGTAACTCCTCCTCCTCCCGCGCGCCGAACTTTCGTCGAAGCTTCCTTTCTTCCTTTCCCGAGCGCCACGCGAATTCGCCTTCGATAAACTTCTCGGGGGAGTTAATAGAAACGGTCGAGCTATGAAAGCTCTCTCTCTCTCTCATTTAATTTCGTCGTAAAACCGGCCGCTCCATAATAATTCTGACGCTTTATTTGCCAAAGTTATATCGAAATACAATTTAAGAGCGCGGCAAACTTTCGCGATTTCTGCTCTGCCCGCGGTTGCGCCGAGATCGACGGTGGGAAAATATTCTTAGCGCGGCGAATGCACCGTCGAGCCCGCGCATTCGGCTCCCCATCCTCCCCTGGGAATATTTCTAATGCGCCGAGCGACGAGATGCGCGACTGTAGCGATATTTCACCTCGGCAAATAAAATTCGGCTGTTAAACGTCAGAATTTTCGCGGCGGCGGAATTTATCGCTGGGCCGCCGGTTGTAAATTGTACGAGGCGGCTCCGTTTTAGAATTAGGCTCCGCTCGTAAAAACTAATTCTGATGCAACACAAAAACCTGCCGCTGATTTCTGCGCGGACTCGGCGTTAATTAATGGCCCCGCCGGTCTTCCAAATTAACGCTGCTAATTACTTGTAACGATTGGCGCGCGCGAATATAACGTACTCGCGCTTTTTCGAGCTGACCGGGAGAGAGTTTGCGCATTGTGCGTTTCATGTATACGCAATCTCCACCTTTTTCAGTCTTTCGCGTTTTAATTATTAATCCGGCTGAAAGCTGGTTCTGCATTGAAAATACGTCTATTCACGGGCTTTTGCTCAATGGCACGTTTTCTCGTCAAGATCTAATAAGTATTTCACGTTTTGATATGCTTCTCTGTTTCTAGAATTGATAATTTCTGTTTAAAAGTATAGAGAGTGTAAAGCATTTCGTGTTATTGAAAAGCGGTATTTTCAATGTTCACGTGCTCATTCGTAAAACATTTATGTCAACGCTGTTTATTTGCTCCATTACCCGTATTTTATATGCACATAAATTTATTTTTTATAAAATACAAACAATTTTGTATCGTGTGCAATGGATATCAGTTTTTTATTTTGGTATAAAATTTGATTGTTACGACGGAACCGTTTAAAATGAGATCACGAGACTCGCGATTTTTCAGTTTGATACTAAAAGAATCATTATAATGATCATGAAATATAGGCCCTACTAGTTTTATTTTCTCTCTAAAAATGAATTCCTTCCCGTATCCAATTAAAAAAAAAATTGCACTCCAACAGTTTCCGAGCTGCGTCATATAAAAAGTAGAAAATTGCTATTTACTAAAGAAAAGTTCGTCCTCGAATCAGCTGTTGATTTAAAATTCTGCAAATATCTAGCAAGGTACCAAAGCGAAAAAAACAAAAAAAAAAATTCAATCCCAAACAATCAGAGCTTCGACTAAAAAACTAATCTCGCAATTTCGCAAAGCCGCGCGGATCCATCGTTGCGCCTAACGGCCCGTTACTAACAGTCGTCGCGCATCCGTAGAATAATCGAGGCGTGCTATCGGAAATCGCGCAGCGCGAAATACCGCTCGTTCGTTGTTCCTCTTGAAATGGCGCGGGGAACGAGAGAGAGAGAGAGAGAGAGAGAGCCCAGCCGCTTCTCCTCGGTTTTGAGGGCCGAGTATTTCGGGTTGACTTTAAAATTACCGGCCGATTGAATCTCCCCCTTTCTCCGCAGAGAAGTACGGCAACATAATGCCAGAGGAGGAAGTACCGGGGAAGAGAAAAGAAAGCCATTGCGTAATTGCCGCGGGGGCAAGGCTTCCTGCATCGGCCTATCCTCTTTAGTCGCGCGCGGCTCGTCGTCTTCTTCTTTATCACGGGAGGAGAGACCGAAGGAGGCGATATTCGCGAAATAAATTTCAGAACAACCGGCCGTGAAGGCGATTTCCCGCGTCCCTGATATACCTCCTTCTCTTCCGTACGACTCTCCCCACCCTCTGTGTATGTACGTTTCGCGATTCGCCGCTCCGGGAAGGAGGCTGTGGAGGGGGGAGGGAAAGAAACAATTGAATAGTTTATTTACGGAGTGGTCTAATTTAACTGCGCGCGAGCGTAGCGCAGGATATTTCAGGGGGGAATACCAGGCGCGCATTCTTGCCTCTCTCTCTCTCTCTCTACCGGTATTCTCATTAACATTCTGCTGGTGTATTCTATTGTTGCGGCAGCCTTGTCCGACGAGGCCGATTCAATCGAACTCTTTAACGGATTTCCCGGCGAAAAGACAAGACGGATTTCGGCCGTTGGTACGACGTATATCTCGGGAGAGCGATTTGCGACGTCGTCCCGTGCAGTGGCCTAAACGGCGAAGTTGCGATCGTATCTCACTCGACGGGAGGGGGGCCGCCCGTCGTCGCACAATGGCGCGATATATATTTCAAAATCCTCAATAGACAAGCGCGGGAGGGCAGAGATAAACCGATTTCCGAAGCTCGGCGACTCGCGGCCCGTCGTATCTCGCGGCCTATTCACGTATATAGCCTCGCGGAGAGGCCATTCTTCTCTCCTGGTTCCGGGGGGGGGGGGCTCTGGGATTCGCGGCCCGTTTGCTCGCTCGCTCGCGGGGCGCGATGCACGTCGGGGCACACACTCGAAACTAATAATACAAGAATTGATTTTGAAGCTAAGCGAGAACGAGCGTCGGACGGACAGAGAAAGAGAGAGAGAGAGGGAAAAAAAAGAGGTGGAAAGAGAGAGAGAAAGGAGGCGATCGGTTGGCAGCGAGCCACCTCGAGAGATATCCGCCCTTCGCGTTCCTCTTTTCACTGCTACCTCGCTCTCCTCTCTCTCTCTCCCCCTTTTATTCCCCTACTTTCCCTGGAGCATTTTGCTCGGCTCTGCGACGACGTGTATACCTTGGCTCGTCTCGACTCATTGCGGTCCCGGGGGCTATAAATAAGTAGGCGTGTACACCCGAGCTCCCGCGCGCGCGCTCTTCTTCGTCTTCTTCTCTGGCGCCTCTACATCTCTCCGGCGTGCGCCGGATTCCGGATTCGCGAGAGAGATGCATCATGCAGAGAGAGAGAGAGAGAGAGAGAGAGAGCCGATCGACTTCGATTATTTCCTTTGTCGCGGTCTCGCGGATGGAGGATGAACGAAGGCGCGGACAGATTGTACAGCTTGGCTTAGTGGGAAATATATTGCCGCGTCCTGGGCGATATATCCCTTTAAGGAGGCGGCCCACTGCATCTCGAAACGCGCGTCAAAGTTATTCGCGAGAATCTTTTCATTATCCGGAAGGCTAAAAGTAAACCCGGGTATTAAGATGGAATTTAAAGTTTGAACTCGGTCGCTTATTACGAAGAAGCGCGCGCAATAGCATAAATTTGAAAATATTAAAGAATTTTAATCTCGCGAACAAATAACTTTCCTCTCTTTTCTTCGGCTCGTTCTCCGCGCGTTTCTTTTCATTCCTTTCAATAACATTTGTAATCGCGTCACGGGCACTTGAATTCCTTGCTCATCAAGGCACCCAGCTAATCTGGAGTGAATAGCCGTCGGCGCGGCAGGCTCTCGGGGGTGCTAAAGATTTTTCGGAGAAGGTCCAGAGCGACTATACGGTTGCATTTTTGGGCTTTAAGGTTGACGACCTCTTTAAAAAGGAATTTGAAATGATGTCGAGCGGGGAAGCTTTAAAGTTTCCTTTCATTTTCTCATCTCCTTTCTTTCGGCTCATTCTGCCTTTTGATTCAGGGCCCGTTGTGAGCGAAGAATGATGAAAACTGCACGCAGACACAAAAACATTGTACTTTTGTTATCGGTAAATCTTGATGCCAGCCGGGCGATATTAACATTATTTCAGCGAAATTCTAGATGTCGGTGTCGCGCTTACTTTCCGATATCGGTGTGGGGGTTGGAAAGTACAATTGATGAATTGATCTGTCTAATGCCCGAGCAGTTTGTGTTTATTAAACTTTGCCGTTCTCTTTAATTAAATATTCGGTGTTGATGATAACGTTGCGCTGCAAACTGCCGCTATTAGTTTTTACGGGCGCAAAAACAGCGCAACGAGAAAGGTATTAGAAACATGGATAATTATTAAAAAATGAAATTCAGGCAGTAAAACATTTTGCTTTGGAAATAAAAAAGATCAAGCTTTTTCTCATTTTCGTCAATTTATGTATTTTACAAAAAATAATTATTATAATACTTTTGCGCATAAAGTTTTTATTTAAAATCTCTTGTAAGTCAGTAAAATTTTTTGCCGAGTATAATAATTTCGTTTTAATAATCCTTATTAAAATTTTTAAAAAAAAGTTTCACTTTGCCAGTAAAACAACTTATTTTTAATTAAATTCATCTAACGTTATATCGTCACGTATCATATTAAATGTATTCGGCTTAAAACTCAAAATAAATAAAACATTTTTTTATCCTCGCTTCAGCCTACCAAGATTAATTCCTGCCTATCAGTTTTAACCATCAAGCCGAATCAAAAGTCCGAATCTAAAAAACCTCTTCGAAAATAGTCTACCCGGGATCCCTCCCAGAAAAACTACCGAATCCCCGCGATACCGATCAAAGAAAAAAAAAAAAAAGAAAAAAAGAAATTTTCCCCGAAGTCGAACGAAGTAACCAGGTCCACGGCGCATTATAAATAATCAGCAGAGAGAGAGCGCGGGTCACATTCGTTCCCCGCCCCCAAACGATAACAGGCGGCACGCGCCGCCAAGTCGGCCCGGCCCTCGTGTTAGCCCTGGAGTTTACGCGCGCGTTAACATACTTCGCGTCGCCGCGTAACGCCGCAACTCCTCGCCGGCCGAGGGGGGAGAGAAAACGCGCTCGTAATGCCCTAACGCGTCAGAGGTCCCTCCTCGCGGGCGACACACGATTTCCCAGGAAATACAACGTCGCGGCGCCGCGGCGAGAAGGAAGAAAACCGCCTGTTTGTGTGTCTGCGTGTGCGCCGGGAAAAAGCTCCGGCTTATAATAGCCCCCAAAGAAGCTATTTAGACCGAGAAGCGCGGCGCAGCCTGAATGGCGGCGATGTGTCGCCGGGCTTTTTTCGCTCCAATTTCTTTCCGCGCGGTGACTCGAAGCATTTCGCGTCAGCTCATTACGGACACGCCGGAACACCACGCCGGGCCGATGAACCTTTTTTCCTTTATTTCGTCGTATATATCGCCGGGCGGAGCCGGAGAGCGACGACGACGACGCAGTCAAGGCTCTGCGGAACGTCTCGTCAGTGTATTTTTACAGTCCGAATGGATGTAGTCGAAAATACAAATACTTCCTCGAACGAAAAATGTAGCGCGCGCAGAGGCTTGTAACGCTTTTATCGCGTTATTTACCCGCCTTCTTTTTCCGAGAAGGCCGTATTAATTAAAACTGTCATTGGTAAACGTGAAAATTAGCTCCCCCAGTCGTGTTCTATATAACGAACAGAAGCAATTTATATCGCGTAACCGAGGCACAAGTAGCTTTCAGTTATCAAGCGAGCGAGGCGCGTCGCGATACAACTAATAATAAACTCGCGATAATTATTTATTCCAGGTCGCGCGCGAAACGCGCCGTTTTGTTTTCTTTTAGTCAACGGCTCTCTTCCCCGGCTATTAGTTTACACGCGACAAAACGCCCTGCAAAATATGCAGTATTTATATAAAACGACGCGCACATCGTATATACCGGCGAATATCGTTCTCCCTCCGCGGCGAATAAACGCCGGTGAGAGGCTAAAGCGAAAATGTATACACACGTTTGAATTGCGAGGCGTCGCGCGTACGTGTCTAAACATTTACCGCGGGGTTTATCGGAGGCACGACGCGAAGGGAGAGAACGAGCCACGAACGTCGTAACTTTCTAATAGGCTCTTCGCCGCGACGGGAAGGAAACAGCCGCGCTTGAACTTGGCCAAGCGACGATGACCGCTGCGTAATTGCGCTCTGCTCGGATAAATCCGAACTCTCCCCTTGAAACGAGCTTTTTATTCGATGCCTTCTTGATAACGAAATAATTCGCGGCGGGCGGTTAAAAGTATTAGGGCTAACATTTAGTCGAACATCGGCGTCGATTCGGCTGAAAACTAAATCGATTCCGTCGATTAAGGCGGTTAATTTGAACCTTGTCGAACCATTCGATGAATTGCGTCGTACATTTTTTTCGATGAATTTCGCAGGGGCGGCGCTGTCCTTCGCAGCAATTCGCCCGGAGCCATAAAGTTTCAATCAATTTGGACAAGCCCAATTTTTGAGAACAGTTCACTCGTCGACTTAACCAATGACGTAAGAGGAAACGTTTCATTAATCGTAAAAAGTGCATCGTCGAAAAGCCGCTTTAAAATTTATGGGAATCGAATTCTCCGCAGACTTATGCTCCAACCAACTTCGTATAGATGACCGGCGTCGCAATTCAGTGCCCGCGCACAGGGCGCAGTTATATAGGCTACAAAATGAGATTTCAGCTTTTAACGACGAAACCACCGTAACTTTTATCGGCAATGCCCTCATAGTCGGCTGTCCCTTACTTTTTTTTTTTCACTTTTTGTCATCCCGTCCTCTCGTTCGCCACTTCGTTCGACACACCTTTTTCTTCCCTCGGCCCCGCCATATACATAATTTCCTTTGAGCGAGAAAATTAAATGGGGCGACCCGGTGAAATATGGGGTACATTAGTTCGGAGTCGTGAAATAAATTTCTTTCGAAAGGAAGGAGGGAGATATTGTCACGTCCGAGGGATTCTTGATTGGGCTATTTTCTGATTCGCTTATTCCAGTCCGGTGAGATGCAACCTCGTGAGAGCTTCGAAGGAGTGACAGTTTTTTATATTCTGTTAGCAGAGTCACATAAGAATAACAGTTTATTTTTTAATTTTTCTTTGAATATTTAAAGTGGTTTTGTGAAAAAAAAAATAATTGCAGAAACAAGCATCTCTATGAAAAAGAACATTTTTTTTATCGCCCATTATATCAGCATTAAAGTAGATTTTCATTAAAAGTTGCAATTATCCGCGAGGCTGCAAAAGCATCCTTTCATTTAATTACTTCAGCAGAACTGCATTTATTCAAGCGATACACTTGAGTGTCTAATACACAATTGGTACAGTTTAATTGAAACTAATTGAAAACTCCTTATTAAAAAAAGTACTAAAGCCGTCCATCGAAATCTCGGAGCTCTCCTTAAACGAAGGAACTTAATCAAGAAAATCAGGGCATTGCAGCAAAGCCGACGTATATACAGCAATGCGTACACCGGATGCCGTAAGGTAGCCTCGTTTGTAGCTCGCTGCGGCCTGCAGCCACGCAACGCGAACAATTCACCTCTCCGAGAGGCTAGACAAATAAGAAAAAAGAAAAACAGGGCCGAGAGATCGGTGTCTGATATCAGCGATGAAAAATGAGCCCTCCGGGCGATAAGCAGCCACAACAGCAGCGGCAGCAACAGCCGGACACGTAATAACCGGTGGTGATATTGTATGTTTCCAGGAGCGGCGGCGCAGGTGGACGTCTCGCAGCCCCGCGGATGTCACTGCTGGGACGGCCGGTGAACTATCGGGCGACTCGTCGCGATGCCCGCTACCGGCGACTGCAAGCCCGCGTCTACAATTTCCTCGAGCGGCCCCGCGGCGTTTATGCCGTCACGTACCACATGATCGTGTGAGTATTACCTTCCTGCGTTCGTTGCGAACCAGCTCATTGTCTCTCTCCGGCTCTTTTCTCTCTTTGAAGCCGCGGGACAACGGGCTGGGATGTAGTAGTTTCTTTAAAGTTCGCTGTGTCAAAGGCTTCATATAATTCATTGCTTTCCCGTATATATATGTACATACATCGCGCGGAAAAGTTCGCGGAGGGAATATTTACCCTTTTCAGGAGGGAAAAGAATGAGTTAAGGCTCGGAGTTCGAATTCGCTCTCTGCTGAAGGGTGATTTACTTTTCTGGCAAAAATTTAAAGAAAAAAAAAAGAGCGAAATAAAGTTCGGATATAGGAGCTTGAAAACCGAGTTTTGAGGAAAAAAAAAAGCTTTAAACCGAGTTATGTGCGTCATTGAAGACAGAAATTGGCACTGACCGTGACTGCGACGCTAATATGTCATGGCAACGTAGCCACACCCGATGAAACGGGAGCATCGGTGTCAGCGTGTGAAAATGCCGCATCATCATAATGACGTCGTTTCTCAACAAAAGATTTAATCGAATAGAAAACTAGTGCACGAGAGAGTTAGCTTCGTATGAAAATTTTAGAAACTCTAAAGAAATGCGAAATTTGGGAAGCCAAGTTTATAGATTGACGAATATATATTTTTATCGAATAATTTCGAAGAGATGTGCAATTAAAATTTTAGTGTTTATTGTAAAGGAAATTTTAGTTATAATAATATTTTCTTTTTATCTTTTACAGCTCTTATTTAAACTCCACTTTAATATCGCATAAAAAGTAAAGCTATAATATTTCGCGTATATAATAAAATCCACGTTTATATAAAACTTTTTGAAGCAAAGAAAACTTTATAGTCCGACATTTTTAAAATGCGGAGAGATTTCAAATTTTACCATCGTTATGTACAATGATAACAATTTTTTAGATTAAAATACTCTCTCAACCGTATAACATGTCAATTTATATAATTAGGTTAGTGTTACTTCGAAATACATTATTTGAAACGCGTTATCCCACCTAGTTGGAAATGGAGAAATTTTGCATAAACAAGGAATATGAAATTAATCGCGTTGCGTGTGAAACTACATACCCTTGTTATCAGCCATAAAGATGAGAGATTTACTGATGACAAAGCGAAACTATAAAAATGAAAACATCAAAATAGTCGCTTATTAAAATACTATTAATCATTATTATAATTACTCGCATAAATAATCTGTTTTATCGGTTTTTTATTTCTATACCCTTAAAATAATTCATTCAAATATTATTACTTGATATTTGAATAAAATACTGCTATTTTTTTCACTAAAGGCAATGTTTATATAAAAACGTAATTACCCACACAACATTTATACAAACGACCCGTTTCACGGTGGAATGCTGCTGAATTAAGTAAATGGGCAAAGTAGATAAAATAAATAGATGCCGAGCTGATAGTGTGTGAACGCACGCCTCATATAAAGCCTTCGTGATGAATGACTATTGTCGACTTATGAGATCTCGATGAAAATTGTATCCATACTCCGAGGTGGGGGATGACGGCTTTATTAGAATCTTGCGTGGCTAAAATTAGAAAAAATTCAATCTCGACTCATGATCTTGGGGTACTTCAAATTTCTTACATTAGATAACACATACATCATATATGCAATAGGGTGTCTAAAATGTTTAAGAGTATTTAGAAAATAATTTAAAGTTTTATTAGTTTTTATTATTAGTTTTGTAAATTAAAAAAAAATGAAAATAAGTTTCGATTAATTTAGATCAATACGAAACATGAATATTTTATTTTCCGTGAAATTTCCTTTCGCGATAAAACTCGTCCCTTATACATATATCCTCTTTTGGGTATCCGGTAGATGCGTGAAAGATATTTCGCCAACTTTTTCCTCGTCGCTGCTTTATCTGAAACTCTGAACTTTTAGTTGCCGAAAATGTAATAGAAGAAAGCTGTAAGAACGGACGTAAAGTTTTCAAAACTTTCAAAGTAATATCACGCACATCTTGTATTAATTCAATTTCTGGGCGAAATTTACTTTTATCAAGCGATCTTTTGCGCTGGTTTAATTTATTGTCATTCGCGAGGAACAACCGAAAAAGTTTAATTTCTGATAACAGTTTCGGGGAAACCCATAAATTTCAGGCAATCAAAAACTAAATTGGAAGATAAAAAGAATGAAATGAAGTGCAATATTTTAGCTTCGTTAAGATATCTTCAGAAAGAAAATTCAAATTATAATCCGAATAAAGTAGTTTCATAATTCAAGGAACTCCGACAGATAATTGAAAGCATTGCATTATGGAAATGATCCTCCAGGAATTTCATAACTTACACGCACGCAGATAATACGCTTCCGCGAAGACGCCTCAAACGAGTGTAATTGCAGTACACGGAAGCTTCTTACGCACATCGGCGCATGCGTATATATATATATACGAGGGCCCTGCATATATAACTTTTCGAAAACTGAATATTAACCGAGAGACGCCGACGTGTTCCCCCGGGTGGAATTTGCACGTAAATGCGCGCGAGTGCGATCTTTCGCGAGTGGGGGGAACGAGATATCCGATCCTTTGGATCTCTTCATCTCTCCTAACTTCCCGGCTAAATGCTTTCCGGAGGTGTACTTGGCTGCGCGTTCTCGAGAGCGGGGCTCGAGTGAGCAAAAGCCTCGATAAAAATGCGTGCTTCGCGGAAACTCGAGGAGGCACGAAATGCGGGAAAGTTGTTTCCGCTGCTCAAAGTAAACTGGTGCTGTATGTGCTTGGGAAGCGCTTGTTAACGATGTATTTATCTTTTTCGGTTCGCAAAAGTAAATAATGTTAATTGTATACTTTATGTAAAAGCATCAAATGCGAACTCTTTGATTTGAAAAAAAATTTCAAAATATTTTTCCTCCGCCACTGTATGGCTTGAAACGAGAGTAAATAATTTCATTAACGTTTCAAAGCCCTTTCCACGCGTTTGAAAGCTAATTAGCAGCACGAATACCTCGCGAAATAACGAGCCAATTCACCTTTTATCACACTCGAGCGAAGTATAAACATTTTTACATCTGCTTCCGCGTTTCGAATTAACGATGTACACACCACCCTCCCATTGACGATTGCGCGCGCAGCGAGCACAGCGGATACACGCGAGAATTCGCTCGCTCCTATATACTTTTCTGGAAAAGCAGCAAATGCGGAAGACGAAAGCAGCGCGCGTGTAAGGGCCAGTTAGTACAAGAAAGGGGAGAGAATATAAGAAGGCAGAACAGAACCGGGGAGAAAGACGCGGAGAGACCGTCTTTGATGTCAATTTCATTATTCTTCCTGCAGTATTTCCTCCCTCGGTCCGCATCGCCGACGCACACCGATACACCCACACACGCCGCGGCGGCGGTGGCGGCGGCCGTTCGAAGAGTCGTCTCATATCGTTTGTACGGACCACTTGTTTTCATTTTCCTGCGCGACCGAATTGCTTTGACCAAATACGTATATAAATATATATATATCCGGTATATTGCCCCTCGCTCGTTTCCGCGCGCGCCGCGCGACGAGGCCGCCGGCCAACGAAAAAGGGGGAGCAGTAGGCGCAGTTTCAGCGGGATTTATCTTTGCGCCCGGTGAAGATGTATAGGTAAAAGCCCGGCGCGTCGTAACTTTTCGCTTTTTCACCGGGTCAGGTGAAGCTCCGTGTTTACGTACGGAACGGTGAAATCTCGCGCTCGAATCGAACCGAGCTCATTTGCTTGATTGTTCGAAAGTTTAACCTGGGGATTTGATAGAAATAAAGTTTTAGGAGGGATACGCTCGGAGAATTAGGTCGGGTCTAAGTTGCCATCGGTGGCGGCGAGTCTCCCGCGGGATGTTTATGGGCGTTCGATGGGAGCTGCGCTCGTTAATTGATGTACAACTTTTCATTTCTTTTGTTATATTTGAAACGACGGGACGGTTGAGAAAGCAATGCTAATCGTAGCGTGGAATTGACGGCTGTTTTTGGTTCGAGAAAATAATATATTTCTGACTGAAGTAAGATAATCGGTTTAGCTGTGCACACCTTGTCTGACTAAACTGCACGACTATCACTTGAAGATTTTTAGATATGAAATAGCCTGTCAATCATCCGATCGTAATCATCGCGTTTTTTTAAGAAACTATCTCAAGGACACTTTATTCAAGAAATTGATCAAAACAATCTGAGCATTAATTATATTTAGATAGAAAGCCAATAATAATTCCGCGAATATAACTCGGTGAATCATAAGAAAATTTTGTTATTTCATGGTCAAAGTGGACGTTCAAAAATAAACCCTCACTCCGAAACAATTTTATCCCGGGAAGTCCGGACGTTCATTTGCGATTTCACAATCTTCGCGCACAAGCATTTCAAGCGGAGTGACATCACTCGAACGTCCCGAACAGGGATCCCGGATCCGAATTGAAAACTCTCCATTTCGAACTGTTTCTACCGCCACTCGAAGGAGCATTTCACCCGATAAGCACACCTTTTCCGACTGCTTTTCTTCACAATCTGGATCAAGTCGCAAACTTGTGCAATAAAAAAATGTTAAAAAAAAAACACCCTCAGCACCTTCAAAGCCTTTCGAACGGCTCAACCGGACATAATAAATTCGAATGCCCTCGCATTTTTATTCATTACCGGCGTTTAGCTCGTCCTAAGACACTCCCCGCTTAGCCGCGAGTTCACCTTCGACTCGCCGTGTGGCCGTGGCGCGGCTCGGCGTCGCCTCATGCATTATTCACTCGAATATAAATATTGGAACGCATTAACGGAGCCATTAATAACAAAGCGGCTCGCGCGACGAGTCGGAGAGAGATCGTGAAAAAAAAGAACCGAGCGACTCGATGAATTTCGCGTCGCTGCACATAAACGCACTGCGCGGGGGGAGAGGTGGGGGAATCAATTTATAGTAGCCGCGCTCTCACACATCGCCGCTATAAATCTCCACGGCCGCTACGCACACACGGGGGGCTTATCCGGCCGGTAAACTTCTCTCGAGTGCGGCGTATATATAAACTTAGCAGCCCGGTCACGTATATTAGTTCATCATAAGTCGCGCGAGGGAGCGATATATATCGACAGCGCCGCCCTCCCCCCCGGGATGACACGTAATCGCGCCGGGCGAGCGATCAGCCGGAAGTGCGCGCCGCGTCCGTGATGAATTACGTCGATCGCTTTGATCCGCGCGCACACGCCGAGTTTTCTTCGATCGCCTCCCCTCTCCCCTCTCCCCCCCCCCCCCCC
>UCOL01004488.1:0-14480 GCA_900474335.1 Ormyrus nitidulus
GAGTAAGTCTGTTATAAACTCTTCTGTAATAATAATACTTCCATCGGATGTCTGTAAAGTTGCTAAACATTTTTTATCTACAATGAAAAGCAAATTAGTTCTAGTATTTTAATTACATTTAAAGTTATTAAAAAATCAAAACTATCACTTACCTATTTGACAAGAGCAAGTAGTTTTACAACACAATTTGCAATTGCTTTTCAGTGAAAAATTCTGTAGCATATTTTCCTCCATTTTTACAAACTGTAATCAACTTAACAGCTGTATAAATTAATTTTCATATCAAATTTTGTAAAATTTGATTCTATTAACACCATTATTGTAAGGTTTAATTACTGTCAAATCAAACTGTTTGTTCTTCTGGTTATGTTTACAATAATCTTAAAGACAGACCGAATTTCAAGCATGACGTGGAAGAGTCTTTTTATCATCATAGATATCAGATATCAATAGATATATATATATATATATACGTACACCGTCATGCTTTATATAAATCTCTATATAGTTTAGTATTTTATAGTGCCACACTACCACATACCCACATTGGCTAATAATTTTTTTCCAGTATTCCAGCCAATCCAAAATTGGGCTATTGGACAGTTTGAAACTTTAGGAATTGTAGAAAAGCCAAAGTCTCTAGATTTTGTTGTTATTGCATTCGCTTGCCTGTGCGCGTAGGTATGTCAAGTGTCAACCTTAGTCTGCATTGTCTGCAATTATTTTCGACCATTGATAGTAATTAAGCCTTAATATTTATTTGTTTTATTAGAAAATTATTTCTTAGTTGATAATGAATTCTTCAGTGACAATGAACAATTTAGAAAAACTCCAGTGCGAGCTTGAAAAAGCCGAACTAGAAGTAAGTTTTTCCGATTTTGTTTTTTATGTATTTTATGAAAATATGTAATAAAAAACGTACAGAAAACAAATTTAGATTTATCAGTGCAATAAATTTATAAACTTTGTGTAATATAACTGCACATTTTGTTAAATGAAAGTTAGGTTAGGCTTATTTACCAAATGGCAAAATAAAATTTTGCTTTAATTAATTCTATTCATAATTAATCAAAACAATTTATGTTAATATAATTATTTATTTATTTATTTATTGAAATATAGACGGGCTAAAGCCTTTTTACAAATTAGTAGCACAAAATAATTATATAAAAATTTAATTTATTAATTTAAAATTCTTAATTCATCCAATTACTTATTCTTGAACTTTTAAAAGCTGTGTTTAATAAGTACAAAAAATTATTTTTTAGGATAAAAAAAGCTTTTTTTTTATAAATTTATATATATTAATTGATATAATTACATAAATGTTTTAGAGCCCAGATGGAACCTTATCTTCTCAAAGGTATTCCCAATTACTTGCTATTTACTTGTATCAAAATGAATTGTAAGTATTCAAGATTTTTCTATTAACAAGAAATGTTATACATTATAGTAATTAATTTAATATACTTTCAGATGTTATGCAAAGTATTTGTGGAAGAGGATTCCATCAAATATAAAAAATAATTGCACAGACTTACAAAAAATATGGTCTGTTGCTCAAACAATGTGGTTGAGGGATTGGTATGGCACTCATGTAGAATTAAATGTTGAATGGGATTCAACTGTTGTTGCAGAAATTATGAACGCGCTTAAAGGTAAGATAATCTTATAAAACTTTAATTTATAGTGTATAATCAATTTTAAAATATTTGTAGAACGTATTCGAGAACGTGCATTGGTTCTTATTGGTGATGCTTATTCGTCTCTTGATTTAAATTCATTGGCAAAGATGATAGGATTAACAGCAGAAGAAGCTCTCCAAATATCTTTGGAAAAAGGCTGGATTGTCAATGGTACTATGGTTAATCCACACAAAATTAGTAAACCACAATTGTCTCCAACTGAAGAAATAACTGAAGAACAATTGTATAAATTAACGCAATTTGTATCTTTCTTAGAAAATTAGTTTGTTTTATAGTTCCTAAACTTTATTCTTTTTAAGAGATAAAATTATGTAAATAAAAAAAAATCTTCTAACAAATAATCTTAATTTATTTTGGAACACTCAATTTCATTACTTTTTTTACTTTTTCTACATATAAATTCTCATAAATGATAAAATTTAATTAAAGAAAATTGTATTTATATAATATATAAATAAAAGAATCTTTATTTATGACAAACAGCAACATTATTCTTATTCTATGTATTAGTCAGGAAGACACTTATTTTAAAAAAACTATCTTTTAAAAAAGATCTAGTAAATAAACTTCAATTCTTTGGTCTATTGTCATTTCACTAGTTTGTGAAATTTCGGAACTCCACAAATTGTCATCTTTTGATTCGTCTTCACTTGTATCCATTTTATTTTTATTCAATTTTTCATCATCAGATGTAGCTTGACTTTTGGATTCTGTTGTAATTTCTTTTTTGTGAGATTTATATTTATTTTTGTGATAATTTAATTTTACAGAGCATTCTTTGCATAATCCTGTAAAAGAAACAAATATAGTTTAAACATATATTAATTAATATTTAATTAAGTTGATAGAATTTCAGATAAATAAGATAAATAATCTTACTTAATTTTACTAAGGCATTGATAGTTTTTCCACCTTCAACGTATCTAAAATTGACCTCCCAGGATTTCAAATCTTCTGTTTCAGTGCATGACTTATTACCACATATTAATTCACCTTTCCCTGAAATAACTTCCTTTTTTGTTCTCCATCTCAGGGCAATCTGCAAAACAACAGTTTTGAAAATATAAATATTAAAAAATTAATATAAAATTTAAACTACTTATTAAAGTTTAAATATAACTTTACCTGATTAGTTCTGTAATTAGTTAAATCTCCTATGCAGTATTCTTTAAAAAGTTTGTCATGATACTCCTTTGCCAGTTTACTTTCCACTGAATTTGATGAACTATCATTTTCATTCCATAAAAATTTATGGTGTGCTGCTATCACATCACTTACTTGTTGAAGATATCTATAATAACATAGTCATTAAGTTATTAATAAACTCAAATTTAAGGTTTTTTGTAAAATTAGGTTATCTTATAAAATTCTCTAAGAAAAGTCACAGACTAAACATTTAAAATTAAAAAATTGTTTTTCAGGTTGAAAAACGATTAATAAAATGATAAAAAAACGAATAAATTCATTTTTATTACTCCAAAAAGAGATACTCAAACTTCTTAAAGCTATAAAATTAATATTAAAAATATTTACTTTCTCTTTTCAGTAGAAGTAATACCGCTAGGAATCGAGTAATTCATGCTTGTTTAAAATCACAAAGCTCTTTAAATTACACATTTAAAGCTTAAAAAGCACTGTATTGTAAGTATATTAGTAAACAAACAGAGACCTTCGAGTTTTTGGACTAAATCATCAATTCGACCAAACGGAACGTGGAATACTTAGAAAAGTTTCATTCGCTATTCCGTTTTATCACGTTTTACGTGAAATTCTGCACTGGCAAAAATATTTTTCTGCGCGGTAAAAATATTTAATGGATTAACTTTTAAGTGATAGCTAATATTTTTAGTTAGTAAAAAAGTGTTTGACTCCTTTAAATCAAAATGTGAAGTATTCGTAATTTTTGTACATGCATGAACATAAACGGTAGTTTGAAAGGGAATCTCAAGTTATAAGTAATTGATGAAATTGGTTAGAGTATCACATGAATTGATTATATTAAATACACAGGAAATCTGGATGAAATAAAGGGCATAATGATTAATTCTTCGGATCCTTTGGTAAGGAAATTGTTTGAAATCGTTATAATTGTAGTATAATATATGTCCTAAATTTCCTTTCTTTATAAAAGGTTATGTTTATAAAAGTATGAATAGTCTTGTATTGAATTATTCTTAGGAATCAAGCATTATTATATTTTAAAAATATACGAATTTTCATTTGGCACACATTTTATTTGTACTAATTCACAAATATATTTTTTTTAATTAAAAAAATTTTAACCCTAATATGTAGAATAATTTAACGGCCTATTATTTGTCACAGGAATATATTCCAAGTGGAAGATTATCATTGTATAAGCATCCAGAATTTACTGAAAGAATAGGATGCTGTCACAATGAATTTTTTCAATCAACATTTTCAAAGAAATTACATATATCTGATCCTCATTCAAAATCTGTGAGTATAGCATTCATAATAGCAATTTTTAATAACCAACATTAATTATAAAAAAATTAAAATTGATTGGTTCCTTACAGAAAGACTCTTGGATTCTTCGAGACAGTAAAAATTATCAAGAGGAGGAGTTATTTTGGTCGGGGAAATTGGCTGTGTATAGTAAAGGCAGTCAATTTACAAATTCTTTGCAAACATCTTATAGCTGTGAGACAGACATCACTCATGCAACATGGTGTAAATTTTACTTAGAAGATAAAAATCAAATCATAAATTGTAAAGAAACCAATTTACAAAAATCAAATAGAACTGCAGTTGAATGCATCTGCTTATTCGATGCTTATACCTTAAAAGTTTTTACTGAATTTGGAGAAAATTATGTTACTAGTTTACAGTTTAAGGTAAATTCATAAATGTTTGAATATTTTCTTAACCTAATAATGTTTGAAACTATACATAAACCAATAAAATTTTCAGGTTTCTGCAGTATGGTGTACAAAGTTTGGAATTATCTTAGAAAAAGCTGTTCAGCCAGTCTTTCATTATGGGTATAGTTTAATTAACATAAACATACATCATAAGCCTAAATAATTATTAATTGGAGCAATACTATTGCAGGATAACATCTTTAGATCAGACAAAAAATGTGTCAGCAGCAGAAGATGCAAATGCACCAGTTGTTTATTCTTTAAGGCATCCATTAGATGATTTTTGTCCAGTACTAATGAAGCATGGTAATCTAGTTCTTTGTTTTGTAAATCTTTGCAAGTGTTAAAAGTACAGTAACAACATATTTTTCAGGAGGTACATCGTACGTGTCGGGCCCAAATTCACGCATCGTTTTGACAAACAGTTAACCTTCATTTTCCTTCGTTTTCGATGCGAAAATTGGATTGCACTCAATTTATAGAATAAGGAAAGCATCCAATGAAGAATGCCAAATAATTAACACTAGCGCCGTCACTAATACTTCTTTAGGCTACAACTCTATTTTTTCTCCTTCACTTCATCACACAGGTAGTACTGCATTTGGAACTAAAAACAGTACTAATAAAACGTATTTCAGTAACCAAGGTAACTTTTACATTTATTTACGTCTTATTTCTCTAAAAAAAAGCATTCGTAGTTAATTATAAGTATATTTTTAAATAAATATTTTATTAGGAAATTCAAGCCCTTTTCGAACTTCAAGAGCTACTTCGTATACCACTACTTGCTCCGCCAACATTTCTTTAACGTCGCAACATTTGTCAAGATCGCATAGTCCAATGGCAACGATTTCTCGATGTCAGTCTCCGACTAATCCGGCATTTTCTATAATGGGTGGTACAGCACCTTTGGGATATAATCCGCACCTCAGTAAATCGCATCAAACCCTCTTAGCGTTATCCTTGGGATCATCAGAACGTAATCAACCAGGTCTCTGCAATAAACAACAAAATCAATTTGCTAACTATTCGTTCTCAGGACTGGTCATGCCTGAATTGTGCCTTGAACATGTTTGGACTGAAAGTACTGGTGTAATTAAGTAAGTTACTAATAATTTGTTAAGTACGTGATTGTGTTTAAATATATAAACAAAATGTTTTTCATTTCAGAGACTGCAATGCAGAACCTGCATCTCGAGTATTTCTTACTACAGATTTAATTGGACAAACATATTTTTGCTATTTGATACAAAGTCAATCTCGTTTATATCTAGTCAGATTAGAAAAATCAAATGATCCAGAGCAAATTATTTTAGGAATGGTTGTTACTATTAATGCCAAAGATGCTATTAATTTACCGGTAAGATTAAAGATTTTTAACTTAAAATTTTTTTTATATAAGCGAACAAATTTCAGAAATTAAATATGATGGCTGTGATGGAATCTCATGGAAACTTGATGATGTATTCTGGTACTGCATTTGTTGGAAAATTGCATGTTCCAAATATTATTCCTAGCTCTATTGGATCAAGTCTAAGACTATCAAATTTTTATGGTCGAGAATTATCACCATTTCCTCGTCGTAGTTCACTGATCTCTCCAAATAAATCATTAACGCCTGATTTTAAATTCGATGAAGTCCATCTTCTAAGTCCTGTGGGTGGAAATTGTACAAATTTAAATTTAATGGATCATTCTCTGATAGAAAGCAATCCTATGAGTCTAAAGAGCGCGGTTTCGAATAAGTTGATTTTGGAATATGGGGATTCTAATTATTTTCAAATTACTTTGCCAACAAATAAAGCATCTCCTCTTGGTAAGTACATTTGGCTAATAAAATTTTATTTCATTTAATTTCATATTTATACTAATTTTAATATTATTACTTTTAATAGTACATATGTGCCTTCAAACACTTCGAAATATTTTGCCCCGTGAAATAGCAATGCAGCTATTGGTAAAGTGGTACGTCGCTCGAAATGCCCCAGGACCTCAAGATTTAACTTTAGAGCAAGAATGGAATTTATTTTTAGTAATATTTTTTACTCTTTTCGGTTACGACGTTAACAAATTAGAAATAATTACAACTAGTGATTTTGATCATACGTCTGAACCTTATAGCCCTATCATAGTGTCCAAGAAACAAAAAACAGTGCATAAAGGTTCTGAGGATGATTGGTCTTATTTAATGTGCTCGGATGTTACGACTCAAGCCGGGGACTTTCTTTCTTATAGCCTTAAATTATCTAAAGTTAATCAAAATAATCGGGCGAGAATTTCAGATATAGAACCTGAGGCAGAGAAAAGCAATAAAATTAAAATTCAATCTTCGTACATTTCAAATTTGCCTCAAGTTTTGTTTGCATTAAACTTACTTTATGAAGAAATTAAATTATGTACAAACCTGTCGGAAAGTTTGTTGCTATTAGCAAGATTACTGTATCAATTAAGTATGGATTTGAATCTGGAAGTATACATGCTACATTATGTTTCAGACTTTCCAGCTTTAAAAAAATACAAAACAGAATTTCAAGCTAATGATTCAAATATTCAGAGATCTAATACTCCTATGTTTATGAAAACCGTTGATATTGTCGAAACACACGATGAGCTTACCTTTGATCTTATGGATGTTCAGAGACCGATTTCACCCTTTCATTTTATGTCAGCCAGAGCTCCAAGTATTTTCAGAACAATTTATGATTTTCTAACACGCTCAAATGATATTCCGTATCCATATATATCTCAAGTCAATCCAATAAGCAAACATTTAATACACTTATTCACATTACTTCGTAAGCAAGTAGATAGTGCCAACATCTTGGAGGTAGATAATTTCTTTAAAGTAATTAGTCATGATAGTGATCGGGAAAAAACTCCTTACAAAGAGAGTCAAAAAGAAATAATGGAAGACATTATTATGTATTGTCACAAAGCAGGTAAACTAAATTAAGAATTTATTTGCTTATATTCTACAATACGCGATTTTCAATTTATTCAGTCTTTAATGTGATTCTTTTAGGAATGAATAAGCAAGAACTGGATAATTTGCCTTTGGGTATTAATTACGTACTTAGTAATATAATCTACGAGTGCAGAGAAAAACCACCAACAAATTGGCCTTCATCGATTTACGAATTAATCGATCGTCAAGATTTAGCAGCATTAGAAGATCTTTCAGATAACTATCATCTTGATCATCCTCAAAATGAACAAACAAAAAATCGTATCTTTGAGGAACCAGACCGCAATGATGGCATGGACTTTGACTACACAGTACGTTTTAAGAGTATACTATCGAGGCCTATATTCATTTTAAATAAAGTAATTTTCATTTTGAATTTTTAGATTTTGCGGTTGAGATTTAACGCGGATCATAGAATTCGAGAAGTTCGAAAGCTACTCAATTCTTCTGAACCTGTTAAAATTTCCATCGTCCAAAGGCCAGATGTAAGTGATCACGAATTTATAGAGGAGCAAGAGAAATTTTTGTACGCTCTTTGTACGCGAACGATGGCACTTCCAATTGGAAGAGGAATGTTCACTCTAAGGACTTCTATTCCTATTAACACTGAACAGTTACCAATACCACGCCTTTGTCTTACTGGTAAATAATATTTTAGTATTTACAAATATTTACTAAGCATTAAGTATTACACGTAATTGACATTTTTTAGGAAAAGCACCGCCTCGAGGTACGACGATTGAACTGACTCACATCGACGTTCCATCTAACATGAATTTGTGGCCGCTATTTCATAATGGCGTTGCTACTGGATTATGTATTCATCCGAGTGCAACAAACGTTGATTCAACTTGGATAGTTTACAACAAACAACAACAAGGTGAATTTGGAATCGAACATTCTGGTTTTTTGATGGCTTTAGGACTGAACGGTCATCTAAAAAACCTCGCACCATTTAGTATGTACGAATATTTAGTGGAGTGCCATGAAGCTACGAGCGTCGGCTTGCTATTAGGATTATCAGCTACTCATCGATGTTCAATGGATGTTGCGATGACAAAGTTGCTATCTCTGCACGTTGAAACTTTACTTCCTCCAACTAGCATAGAGCTAAATGTTCAACAAAACGTACAAGTTGCCGCTCTTATGGGCGTTGGATTAGTTTACCAAGCGACAAATCATCGTCACATTGCACATGCCTTGCTGTCAGAAATAGGTATTAAAATAAGCAGTAATTTTGTAGTGAACTGTTTTATTAATACTTTAAAAACGAGTTTTTAATAAATAATGTTTACAGGACGACCTCCGGGGCCGGAAATGAAAAATTGTGTAGATAGAGAATCTTATTCTTTAACAGCTGGATTGGCTTTAGGTTTAGTTGTATTAGGTTCAGGAGGAGAATCAGATTTAGCAAGTATTCCTGATACACTTCATTACTACATGGTAGGAGGAAATACAAGGCCTTTTTGTGGTGCACAAAAAGATAAATATAGATCACCTAGGTATGTACAATATTTTCTTTAAATCTCTATAACTAAAGTTTCAAATTTTAAACAAAAAGTTTCATTTTTATAGTTATCAAATACGAGAAGGGGATTCTATAAACATTGACGTTACTAGTCCTGGAGCAACGATAGCCTTAGGATTAATGTACCTTAGAACAGGAAATCATGCTGTCGCAGAATGGATGGCTGCTCCAAATACGCAATATCTTCTAGACTTTGTGCGACCTGATTTACTGATGTTGCGAATATTAGCAAAATCTATAATTCTTTGGGATGAAATTGAACCATCCAAAACGTGGGTTTCAAGCCATGTTCCAGAAATCGTTGCTAGATATAAATTGCAAAAACCAAGTCCTGAAGTCATGGAGCCCATTGACTTGGAAACTATAAAGTGAGAATTAACAATGAATTACGTCTAAAAGCAAAATCTATAAATATTTTTATAACTTCCTTTGTGTTTTAGCCAAGCTTACTGTAACATTATTGCCGGTGCCTGTATGGCAGTAGGATTAAAGTACGCTGGAACTGAAAATATGATAGCCTTTAGAACATTATATCATTTCTTGAAAATGTTTATGGCTTTGACTCATAAATCAATTGCTGAATTAGCAGGAAAAGCGACGATCGAAACTTGTTTAAATGTAGTTTTATTATCTGCCTCTATTGTGATGGCAGGGACGGGAGATTTAGATGTAAGTTTTTAACATTTTCTTAACTCTAAAAGTTTTTAAGATCGTTATTAATTGTCAACATATATTTTTTCAGATATTACGAGTATGCAGGCATATTCGAACGCGCGTCGGTCCTACGAATAGTGTAGTAACTTACGGTTCACACGTAGCAACGCATATGGCACTTGGATTTTTGTTTTTAGGTGGCGGAAGCCTTACATTATCAAATGACCCTACGTCAGTTGCAGCCCTCATTATTTCTTTATTCCCTAAATTTCCTACACACAGTAATGATAACAGGTAAAGTAATGCCTTAATTCAAATTTTGAAAGGTAATGTTATGTTTTGCTATGAGTATCTTTTATTTTTCCAGGTATCATTTACAAGCTCTAAGGCACTTTTATGTTTTGGCCACTGAACCAAGATTGCTGTTGCCTAAAGATATTGACAATGGGAAATTTTCTTACGCAAAAGTTAGATTAACTTTTCAAAGTAATTCTCAAAAAGAAGGTCAAAAAACTATTCTTAAAGCTCCGTGCTTACTACCTCAATTGGATAGGCTAAGCAAAATAGAATTAGACGACGATAGATATTGGAAAATTACTTTCGATAAGGATAGAAATTTTGATCAACTTAAAAGAATTCTGAACAATAATTGCGTTTTACACGTGAAACAGAAAGCTGGATGTTTGTCGCACATGGAAGATCCTCAGGTACATGATTATTAATTTTAAGAAATCTTGATTATTCCTTTTAGTTTCAATGTCCAATCTTTGAAATTAATAATCTCAAAGAATCATGTCAATTACGCAATACGAATTGCAACGCAAGTTTTTAATTCTGCATATTCTTTCATCGATTTTTCAATTTTTTATAGTACTTCCCATTTCATACATAATAAAAATTACACTGCGTTGTTTCTTTAACCCTTATTTTTTAAAACTGAGTTAATATTAATGTAAAAAAATTTACTTTTTATCTTGATTTAATTTGATTTACTTTTTTAATGCAATGAAACAAATTATTTAATAATTATTTTAGGGTTTCCGCACATTATTAGCTCAAACATTAACAACGGAAGATATTATCGTTTGGACAGCTTCGCTAAAGCAAATAACTTCTTTCACAACAAATTCAACTATACTTAGTTTCGTAAATCACTTTTTGAAAAAAGGTGATTTAAATAGCCAAACGAAATGCGATAACTATTGCACTAACAAGATTCACGAGAGGCTAAGTTCCCTCTGCTTTGCATACCTCAAAAGCATGGACAAAACAGATATTCAAAATCAAATTTACGAAATTCCTTTGGAAATTTCAATGAAAGAAAATCATTACCTTCAAATTTTAACAACTATGACCTACGAGTGCGTAATTCGAGACAAAATCAGTTTTCTGCCATTGTGGGTGAACATTTATAACACCTTCTGGACGATAAAAAGGTCCCCGAAGGAAAATTTAATCTGGCAAATGAAATTCTTGTATACTTTCTGGTTCTGTAAGGGCTTAAAAAGTTTACAAGATTCGGGAAGGCTACTCGACATGGAAAACATTTTGGCTAACAAGCAGCGAATTTGCAGCGTCATGGATTCGTGGGAGGACAGTGAGTGTTTTATTTATTTTAATTTTACTTTTTGTTCGGTTGTTAGTGCTATATAAAAAAATGTTATTTTGCTTTTCATTGATTACTTAAAAAGTTTTAAAAAAGAAATTATTCCAGGTATTCCTCTGATACGCAATGAGAAAGTTGGACGTGCAAAGAATGAAATCAAACTGATGGAAACGGTATTCAGTTACGCATTAAATTACGATATACCCCACGCAGTACACGAAGAAATACAGGCAGAAATTACCGGAGGTATTTATAATATAGTAAATAAAACTCCATGTTCAGCATTTTAGATCACATTTTAATTAAATTTTTTATTTTACGACATTTTCAGAAAACAGTCTCGAAACTTTTTACAGAAAAGAGGTGTCATGCTTGCAAGCTTATGGAACTTACAAATTTAATTCAGTGCTAAAAGGGAAACAAACGTGATAAACGGATCCGTAGGTTGTTGTTTTTTATTTTTGTATATAATCTATAAAAATTATATAAAAAAAAAGTTGAATAAATTTTAATTATTCTTTAAATATCTCGCTCAAACTTCTTTTTAAAAACCAGTTTCACTGTACTTTAATTATAATAATTTTCCATTGTTCATCATTTGTTTAAAAAATTAACAGTATTCAACGAAAAACAAAACCGCGTTATATCAAACTATTCTAAAAATATCATTTTTTATTCTAAACATTTGTAATACTCATTGTTAAGCGCCACAGAAGAAAAAAGCTTTGTTTAAAAAAATTGTACTTGAGGGGAAAGCAATTCAAACGCCGAGGGAAACTTTATGTAAGAGACTTGCAATGGTGGTTTCGCATGCGCATAAGACGCTAGTGCACCATCGTGCGGAAAATAGTGTTAGGCCTTTCGATATTTTACACTTTTTACTTTATGATCAAGTATACGTATGGTCTTGCGCTTAACAAATATGTTTGCTCTTTGTCTATTGAGATGTGTAGAAAATCGTGTGGACACACGAATTCTACCCGTTTGAAACGCGTTTAAAGTGTGTTCAAACAGTGAATCGAACGTCATTCAAGCACGGAGTTTCCTCAAATCTTGCAAGATATACGTACGGACGGATGGCAGGGATTTTATTGTAAAACACAATAGCAACGTTGAATAACCGTTCGTTTAAATAGCAAAGGTTTGTTCAACAAAGCTTTAGTGATTTTTGCGTGTATGTTTCTAAGACAATGGCAATGAGGTATATGTAAAACACGAATGCATTTTTGTCATATTTATTACGGAAAAGCGTAATTTATATTTAGATAATCACGATGTATAAATAACCAAATGTTTTTTGTAGGAAAATAATTTCGATCGAATCTCGGGCTGCGTTTGCGGAAAAAGATCGTCGCATTCGAAAGTGCTAAGTGTTTTTACGTGTTTTGCATTGTTATACTGAAACCAAAGAAAGCGCTGCCGAAGCTTTTTAGGTTAGAATCGAGGCTGATGTGTATTTCTAGTGGATGACTTGAATGTTGTGAGTCCAATCGTGATGTTATGCTTAAAAGTCCTTGTCGATATAATAACACGTGCAACCCTGAAGTCATCAGCTGAGTGAGTGTCAAAAAAAACCTACAGAAACGTCAAAAACTCCAGGCGCTCACTAATCAAAAATTGTTCTTTTTAACAAATAAAAATCTTACATTGTCTATGACTCATTTTGAATAAGAGAATGAACGTGTTTGAAAAATGCGGGACCTAATTGAAAAATTTTCGTTGGACCGTCGTATGGTTGTACCCTAATCGAAGTATTAACTCGGTAAACGCTTTTATCCGGTATGTACTTGATCTTCAAACAAGTTAAAAATACTTGCACATCAGCATATTCGGTCACATGCAGACTTTATTTTGGACTATTCGAATCATTCAGTTACGATAGTAAACTCTTAGTAAATAGGTTCTCTTGCTCATAAAGTGAAAATTCATTTAAAAAACGCGTTGTAAGTTGTAATAGACAGTGTTTGGAACGTATATTCGACGTAAGTTTTTTTATCGACGGCCTTTTATCTAAATTTGTTCAATTCTGTAGAAAATACATCTATTTATATTGTTTTAAATTATTAAACATTTTTAAAAAGCCTGCATTCGTTATAAAAATTTTTTTTTATCTTAAAATATATTTTTGCATAAAAAATTTTTTTAATACAATATTAATTCCATATTTTAATTAAACAAACTGTCTTTTTTCAACTTAAATATTGACATTTAAATATCACAACTTTATTTGCACATTCTACTTTTTCATCAATTAAATTCGAATTCCAATGAAATCAATTAAATACCAAGCGATGATAGCTGCTCTTATCGAATTTAATTTTCAATCAATGCAAAATAGGTGTAAAAATCAGTAATTTATTGTTTCAGCCAATTAGAATCGACAGACTATCAGTATCCCCGGCACCGCCTTCAGCGTAATAAGTGTGACAAAAAAAAAACTTGGTGATTTACACATTCCTTTTAGCCTGGAGTCCTGCAGAACGGTTACAAAATACCTTTACACAGAAACACGCGCGCAAACATACATCTCACCGTCGTATAAATACACGCATGGCTATAGAACGCAGTTCTCCATTCGTACGAAATGTTGCAATATTCATCATTCCCGATCTTCCGCCTCCGGCTTGACGTTTTCATCGCGGAGAAGTGATCCGCGGACACTTATCCGTGAATTTCCATTTCTTTCTTTCTCCCCCCCCCCCTCTCTCTCTCTCACTCGCTGGTTCTCTTTCTAGCGAATGCGCTGTTCGAGAATGTTTTTTTGAATTTGAATGCTGAGAACTAACAGCCTCGTTAAACTTGAGACATTTGGCTAGTCTTCCGCAGAGCGCGAATTCATAAAATCAATAGACCTTCTGCTCATGCTGCTTTTAGCTACCACATTATCTGCATTACTTACCAAAATTCTATTCATTTTTCCGCAGAAGAGTCACGTAATGTGTTTAAAAAGTGTATCTTGGAATTTTAATATTTGACTTGTATTAACATACTCTTACACCTTTTCAGAAGTGTACATGTAGGTTTTATCTCGTAAATTTCATGTTTTATTTTTCAAGAAAAAATTCATTCGTACACTGAGAAAAATTTTTTGTAAAAATTACTATTTTAATAGCACTCGTGGGACACACTCATATTT
>UCOL01004489.1:0-14477 GCA_900474335.1 Ormyrus nitidulus
TCCCGAGTTTACCTTTACCGCTAATTTAATCATCTCTTCCCAAACAGTATTGCTTTTTGCCCGTTTAATATTATCTGTTTGGATCAAATAATGTAGCCTTTTGACTAATCTCTCTATAACTATAACTCTCTCGACCACGTCGGTGAGTATCTCCCCAGTCGACAGTCGAAAGGCTTCGTCCCCACAGCCCAATTATAGCAACCTTCAGTGTGTTGATTAATTCGTTAATTTATTTTCATAAATTCTCCTTGCTAATTCAGTGTTCTTAATGCCTTCTTCTGCTATATTATTGCTATTTTCAAATTTAGCAGGGCCTCAAAAGCTTTAAAGACTTTAATAATTATTAAATGATCTTTATTAGATCATGTCTAAAATAAAGTTGTTTCGCGCTATAAGTTATCTAGCACCTGTCATTGATTTCGTAACAAAGTGGGAAACGTGTAGTCTGACAAAAATAATAATCCAGATGGCAGAAGTGTCCAAGCAAATGCTACGCAGCCTCTTTACCACGTAAAAATCGATACTCGGATACCTTCTCCATGTAACTTATCGAAAGTAGGTAACACTTACCATAAGTAGTTATTTAAATACTTCATGCTGAGACTTTATGATTTTATGTTGATTGTCGTTTCGAAATTTGCTTTGATTTTTTCAGTATTTGATCTTTACACTTAATTAATGGCCCGGACACAAAATGTTAAATTTAACAAATTTTAATAAGTTTTTACGAAGAGGGCGATAATTACGTTAAGATAATGATAAAGTAATAAAGAAAAATATTATGTTCTTAGTATCTTGCTTAAGTTTTATTGCAAAATAATAATATATTAAGTATATTGTTACGGAGTGTGGATATTAAAAATGTTTACATTTCGAATAACTTTCTAACGAAAAATGTTACTAATATTTATACTATACTATATACTAATATATACATTATTATCCCAATTTACAAAAAGTAAAAATCGATTAAAAAAGTATTTATATTAGAGAAAAATCGATAATTTTTATTTTTATAAAATTCAATTTCAGGTAATAATGGTTTATTTAAATTATAATAAATTATCATAAAAATAGTTGAAAAACCAAAATTAATGTAAATATCTTTTACGATTTCAAAGCAATCCAATTAAAACAGTTATTTTATATTTAGCACCTAAGGAAGGTTACTATTTTTATAATAACGAAGGCTATTATTTATAATAGGCCAAACATAATTAAAGGACTAAGGCTCGGCTGCAGTTTAGCCTTCTTCATTAGTATAAAAAGTGCACTAAAAGCCACTTCATTCAGCCACTAAAAACGATTCCCAACACCCACAGAACCAATTCTAATCTCCATAAGTACGACAATAAGCTAAAAACCACCTTCTTTAACGATCAGCGCCGAAATCTACGCTTCGGAATCAAGATCTGGCAGATCAAACTTTCGCCTATCGCCGCGGGATCGTCTGCCCTCTAAAAAACGTACCGAAAGCTTTCAATTAGTTAATTAACATTGCCCCCGACGTATCGGCTTGGAAGGGAGGGAATGAAAAGGAAGAGTGCATTAATTATGAACGCAGGTGGAAAAGTTGCGTGGTGACGAATCAGGTAATGAAGACACAGTCGTCATCGCCATTGAGAGAAAGCAATTACAGTAGATTGGCATGGCTTCGCCGTTGGAATTAAACGAGTCTCTTCAGTGAGTACTGCTGCCTGGCGTTGCTCGGTATGGCGAAAACGAAGAGGAACTTCAAGGAAGAAAGTAAGCTAAGATGTTCTGTATTTATTTCTTCATTGCGCAACGTATTTCGGTCGTTTTTGCAGTTTGGCTGGTAGAGTTGTTGCTTGAACTTGGAAGAAAAGATTGGGTAGCTTGAGCATTGTTTTGCTTTTTTTTGCAATTGATATGGAAATAAATAAATTAAATAGAAATAGAAAAAAATGAAAAGGATTGGCACATCTATCGTAATAAGCTTTTCACCGACTAATTGTATCGTAACGTATAACAAAAAATGTGAAAAAGGATTTTTGAAATATATTTATTTATTAATATTTTCAATTAAAATCTTTAGCAGACCTTGATTTCTTTGGGTATTTTTTGTGTTGCATAATTAAACATTTGCGCCAAAAACTTTGTGAAAAATAAGTTATAATTTCTATATCTAGGTATTTTTCCATTATGTAGGGCGAAAAACGGGGAAATTCTGGAAAACTGTATTAAGACAATACTGTGAAAATACAACTTTGCATGGATTTCAATATATCGTTTCTAGAGACTCATCTGTTGTTGAAAGAGTCATTTGGCTATTGGTAAAGTATAATTTTAATTTTAATTATAATTTTAATTTTATTTTTTTATCGGTAAAGTATAATTTTTTTCGCAAAAGCTGCTTTTTAACAGCAGAATAAACAGATTGAAAGTAAACAGTACAGCGACTTCCTCCAAAAAGCTATTAGTAAAAACTAAAAGTCATTGTTATTAAGATCTTGTAATAATAGTACAAATACCCCTAAAATTGATTGATTACTTTTTAAATTAGGTTTGCATTCTTGGACTGGTTTTTAGTGTAGGAATGATGCTTCTTGTTTGGGAGAGATTTACTCAAACTCCAACTGTAACAACAATTGAAACAACCACTCATCCAATTTTTAGCGTTAATTTTCCAGCCGTATCCATTTGCAATTATAATAAAGTGTACAAACCTCATGCCGACGAGTTGTCGAAAGTTATGTGACTTTAAAACTGTGATTGTGTAGCTTAATCGACTTTTCAGGCCACTTGAAAATAACTTAAAAATGTTCTTAATATTTCAGGAAAAGCAAAGGCTTGAATGAAACAGAAATAAGCAACTTTTTAAGTGTGTTGCCAAAATTAATACGACCAGATTATATAGATGACAACAACAAGCGAGCTTTAGAACTGGTGACTTCAACAGAAATCACGATTGAAGATATTATGTTTGACGTAAGTCTTATTTTCGAAAGATAACACTCAAATTTGAAGCTTCTGGTGTATTTAATAGATTTTAAGAAGGATTTATTTTACCCCTGTCAGATGATGCAGCCGTGTGAAAAGTTGCTGCTGAGATGCGCCTGGGAGGGGAAGGTTTACGACTGCCGTAAAATATTTACGCCCATAAAATCCATCGAGGGTTTTTGCTGTGCATTCAATTACCACGTTGATAATTCGGAAAATTCAGTGTAAGCAAACGTGCAATTAACTTTCGACCAATACTTACTCATTTAGATTCTCTCCTTTCAGATACGAAGTTAAAAGCGTCAAAAAACGTATGTACAATATTAGCGCCGAAGCGAAAAGAAATCTTACGAGAGAAGAGCCAGGGATCTACGAAGTTTTGGTAACGTAAATAATTTATTTAAAAAGTTTAATTATTTTTTATTTTCACATCAAACTTGGTTTCATAAATAATTCATTGCTGATTCCTCGAAGTAAAATAATTCCAACTAAAAATATACTCGCTTCTGACAAACTTGTCAACAAGTACCGATTAACCGATTCGCAGAGCGTCCCAGGAGCAGGAAGGGACGTCGGTCTCTCGGTAGTCCTGGACCTCGAGGAAAGCAACTACTTCGGCTCAATCAGGCCGACTGTCGGCGCTTCCATCCTCGTCCACGACCCGTTCAACTACCCGGAGGTCGAGGTGCTCACGAGCTTCATTCAGCCGACCCAGGAGATAGCGGTCATTCTGTCCAGCACGATTATGGAAAGCGCGCCGAATGTACGCCAGTTGGACTTGTCGCGGAGGAACTGCTGGTTCAACGACGAAGTGAGCACTGATTTGTGATTGAGGAGTACTGTTAGATAGTGGGATGATTTCACGAAGTTTTTATTTTTGCAGAGAAAACTGAAAATAAGCCCTGTTTATAGTTATCAGTCCTGTCTTACTGAATGCAGAGTGAGGTACATCAGGAGGTTTTGCAACTGCGTGCCGTTTTACTATCCAAATTATTGTAAGTGTTTAAAAGAAATCTTTCCTGAGTTGTTTATAAAATTTGTGCTTAAATTGATGGTTTTTTAAGTGCATGAAAGGGTCTGCAGCATAAGCGACATTAATTGCCTGGCAGCAAATCGAGGTACGTAAATTAAAAGCCATTTCTTTTTACGTCTTGTTGTATCGCCTTACTGGAAAATATGAATTTCTTTATTCTGTGTTGATTGCAGGCAGTTTATCCAATTTGAGAACAATAATCGATTTAGCAGCGGAGAACAATACTCAAGAGTCATCTAATTGTGACTGTTTACCTTCCTGTGATGATAATTTTTATACATCCAATAGTGAAAACGCTTACATGGATAACGTCTCGTTTCACTCTCAAATATTGTAATTATTTATAAAATATTTTAGTAACAATTTACGTGCTTAGCTAATTAATCGCTACGTTTTACAGACAAGGTTTCAATGTGAAAAACGTATCTCTTGCCTCAATTTATTTTCGAGGTATAACTTGCCTGAAATACAGAAAAGAGTCCTGGAAGTCCTGGGATGACGTTCTCGGTAATTGAAATATTTATTTGTAAAAGTAATAGATTCATAAAAGTTTTAAAAATACAAAGCATTATAATATATCTTGTTTAAAGCTTCTTTCGGCGGAATTTTTGGTCTCTGCGTTGGAGGGTCATTTGTGAGCGTAGTCGAATTTTTTTACTACTTTGCAAACAAAATATTCCGATGGGTTAAACAGGAAGAGTATCCAGCAGTATCAGCTTCTCTGCCAGCTCGAGATAAATTCAGAGTGGTCAGTATCGACAGATTAAACGACTGGACGCGAACAAAAATAGACAATCAAACCCCTTCCAAGGCAAACGTGTTTGTGAAACAATCTTACACTCACGTACATGAAATAGGAATGAAATCTCAGTTGCAAGAGGATTTCATCAGGCATTTTCTGAAATCGAAATAGCCTCATTAACGTTGAGATAGTTTTGAAATAAAAACTCAAAAAACTTTGTTGTAATAAAATTTTTTATGTTAAATCTTCGTAATTCACATTTTTTTTAACAGAGTGTAATATATTTTTTAACGAACGCAGATTACGAATTCTTTGTTATATATACATAAGAGTCAAATTCACATTTTAGTTGCAGTTCTCAAATTCGGTATATAATTACTTGAATACATAGAACTAGAATTTAAAATATCAATCAAGAACCGCACCGTCTCAGTGGATTCGTGCCTAAGTATAAAATGCAAACTAACAAATAATAACTACACGCTTACGAGTGCTTAAAAAATAAAACAAATCAATTTTCTAAACGAGAAGAAACATCTTTCTGTTCGCAGTTGTTTTCGCGCTACATGCTATTATCGAAATCGTTAATTGAATTTAATTTCACCTTGCTTTTTGTTACGCGCAATAAACGCTTAAGTTATCCAGCAACTGTAATTGATATCGTAGGCCTGTGTATATAAACGACCAGTAGAGATCATTGGGCAAACAGTCCAGAAAAAAATGCGCAAAAATCACAAACCTTTTTATAAATAGTTATATACATACAAAACATGCACGGTTTCGTGCATACGCTTTTGTATCTGTATAAATATGTGAGAAAGTGTAAAGGGCGGCGTTGCGGTCGATTTATAAACATTTGCGCATCTTTTTCTGGGAGTAGTATTCGATCGCATTTGCCGAAGACGTCTCTAAGGTCTCTAGTGAACGTTTCGTTCGATAAATACTACAAAATCTGCATCGCTATACACTTGATTCTGGCGTATAAAAATCTATAGCAATGATGTGCACGCGTAAGTACCGTACGTCTAGATATTCCTTTTTTTATTCACTTTTTTATGTTGCAAGTGGTCAATGTCGCGCATATAAAATTATGCTTAATTCGTTATTACGTATTCTTAATACAAACAAACTACAGGCAGGTCATCGAATGCAGCTTGTGATGCAGTGTAATTGCATGTTGGAAAATCTTTGAACCTAGAATCGTAATGACTTTCCTTTTTACCTATAAAATGATGGTGTGAAAAAGTACGTACACAATTTTTTGATGAGCTTTTGCACACAATAATTTAACTATATAAGATAAAAATACTTATATTTTTTACATACATCGGTTATTGTTTTTAAAATTGAGTATTGATTTTTTGTGGTTTGATGTAAATGGCATCTTTATAAAATAAGCAAAAGTGGCTTTAACATTTTTTATTTATTTTCTATTCTATTTATGTACTAATTGTAAATAATTATTTATCATTTAAAAACTATGTAAGTATTTAAATTAAGTTTAGATCAAAACATAAAAAATATTCTGTTTACTAAAAGTTTTTTCATTCTGCTGGAAAGATTTTAATATCAGCAATACGTATGATAAGAAATGATGAAGCCGTTTGAGTATTTAAATCATTTTGACTAATTTTTTTAGTTTTAAATTATTTAATGGCTACTACAAAATTAAATGCACATCTTTAATTTTTATAATTGACTTGCGATATAACGCTTTTTTATTGCAATCGTTGTAAATGTGCACAAATATAAAAGAAGCTCCAAAAAAACATTTTTGTAAAGACAATTAAAATACTTTTTCTGTTAAAATTATTAAAACCAATCTGCCAATATCAAGATATTTCCTTTAATATTATACCTGAAGCTTATATGAGATATAAACTCTAATCCATCAAATATAAACACTTATTTCCCATAAAAAGTTTCCTTTTCATTGAAGAATGTACACATTCCATGATTGCTAATTAACATTGTCTCGTGGTTTTTTAAATATTTGGAATACACACATGCGATACTGTCTTTTAGTATGTATATAAGTTATATACGCTTTATCAGCATTACTTCAAGTTAGTCGAGCATTAGGAACGACAATACTGCTCGTATTCCTCTCAGGAATTATTATTCCGTTACTAAACTGAAAATCCAAAAGGCACTTCGAACGAAACAAACCGAAGTTATCTGTGTCGATTCGCCTCTCCTATCTGCTTTTTGACACACATCACAATTTTGTTCCGTTACTGTTGTGAGACCGTCCTTGGGCACTGGTAAATTTCATTTCTATCGACTAAGTTTTAAAAAGCAACAGACTGTAAGTAACGAAAAAGACAATATACACGTATAATCTTTCCAAAATTTGACTGTTTATTAAATTTTCTAATTTGGAATAAAATGTATTTTAATTGAAAACATCTTTAAAAAATGCAAAATTAATATCTACCAGTGTCCAGCTGCAAGTAAGACTTGTTAGCCATGATTTATTTACGTACAACATTTATGTTTTAATATTGAACATTGAATTATATCAATATATGTATCTCAGTCAATATATCGAAGGACCGTCTGCTGCAAAACCGAAGCAAGTATAATAACTATCAACGTTACACGTATTATTGTGTACTCTTTATTATCATCAATTAACCGAGTACAAATGAGCAGTTTTCAGCATGCTTTGCAGCTTCGGCCAATATTTTACTCACTATGTCTCTTGTAATGAACGAGCGCATGAACACGTATAATATAGCTTCGAAATAATAAAAAAAAAAAAAATAATAAAGTGCACGTATGCTTAACTACTTTTCGCCGTACATTTTGCCGTCGAATACGAACGCGTTTACTTTGGCATAAGCAAATGCGCATTCGCGATACGTCCTTGATCAAACTACATATTGACAACATTAAGCATAAGGATTCGGCAGCTTTTGTTACTCTAAGATGAGCACTTTAACTTCTTAGTTGGCAAAAGTGTATATTTTTAATAATTCTTAATTTTCTTAAGCTAAGTATACGAATCTACCAGTAGATAATATACAATTACTATTATTTAAATTACATCTTTAATAAATTTAATTTCAACTTTCTTTAATAATTTGTTATAATTTAATCACCAATTAATTAAAATGGACGTAGTGTTGGACGTAAAACGATCTATACTAATCACGCAATTTATTCTAACAATCATAACATATTTCAGTATCATTCAATAAAACTTAAAGTATATTAAAAATTTAAAAATAATAAATTACAAAAATATCACTAACAAAAAAGCATAAAAACTAGTTTATATAACATCTACGACATTTTCATTAAAACCTCCAATCCTCACTAAACTTGCTCTTAAGCACTGTCATTCTTAAAGTAACGAAAGCCACCCTACCGTATAAAATATCACTAAAGGCAAATTCGTATATATATCGTTTACTTTCGGAAAAGTCGCGAGGCACGATGCCCGCGGCGAGTACATATATTAAAGAGCTTTCCACGCGTGTAGTGATTAAAAAACAACGTTAAACTACTAAAAGTAAGGAGGAAACGAGGGAAAGGGGAGAAAGAATTGTCTAGGATTGTTCAAGGCTCGGGCTTTAGCCCAATCGAAGTACGAGTCGGGAGAGGTAATGAGCGAATTCGCTAATTGAATGACGTTCCCTTGCGCATCTTCCATGTTGGTCAGCGGCATTTGCCGGGGTTCTGGCTGCACCAATGCGGCCACATGGCTTCGGTCCTGATACCCCGAGAACGCAACAGTTCGATGTGCGCAGACAATCGCGTGTAGACGTTCTCCTCCGTGGTGTAGCCAGTCGCCGGTAAGTCGCTCCTGAAACAGAATAGGATCCAATTTTACGAAAAGAAATCGTTTTTTTTTTTTTTTTAGGAATGTTCTTAGTTTGTGTTATTAACCAGATCGGTCGATGAATCAAATGTGTATGTAAAATATCGATATGATGCAAAATAAGAAGTGTTTTTTTAAATTAAAATAAATGTTTTATTTTAGAGTATAAAAATAATTGATTAAATCGCCAAATGAATATTTTTAATTTAATAATTTAAAAATATATTTTTAATATTTTTATTAAAAATATATACATATTAATATTTAAAAAAAAAATGCAAAATTAAAAATTTTAATTAATTTAAAATTCATTTCGGGTCGAGATTTCTTGTAGTATTGAAAACACAGTGTATATTTAAAATATATTTATTTAAAATATTATTTCATCAACATTTTTAACTTGCTTGATGATTGAAATTTCAAATATTTTTTATAGAAAAATAAAAATGTACAAAAATATTACTAATTAATAATTTATAATCTTTATAATCCAATTTGCAGTGCAACAAATAAAACGTTTATTATTTAATTTATTATAAAAAAAATTATACAAGAAAAATATACTACAAAGATAAAAAAAATTTTAACTATAGTTCAGAGCTGAGAAACGAAAAAAAAATCGCCCAACGTGGGGCTCGAACCCACGACCCTGAGATTAAGAGTCTCATGCTCTACCGACTGAGCTAGCCGGGCTTGCTTCATCCGGGCTAATGCGACATTGAAATCTCTAGGGCACAAACATATTATTTAATGAATTAAATCAAATTTTTTATTAATTAAATATATTAAAATACTTCGAAAATTGAAAATTTTATATAAAAAAAATTTATTTTCATTTTTGTATTAGCTAAAACAGAAATAAACACTTGCGTTATATATTAATATAGTTATTACACGTGCATTATTATTGATTATTAGCAATAAGATTTGAAATATGCAATGAAATTAAGTAGTGTTGAAGTAAAAATGTGTATTGTAGATACATTTTTTATAAATGATTAGTTATAATTAAGGTAATAACATAACGTTCATACTCTTTAGTTCCGAAAGACAATTATTTCCTTAAAACTTTATATAAAATCAAAAGTAAGTGGATCGGATTCCAGTATAAACTGAAAAAAATAAAAAATAACATCAGTGTGTCTTACATTAATCAATTAGGATAGTAAGCAGTAAAATATGTCGCAGATAAAGTTAGTCAGAATCTCTGCTAAAAATGTCAAAATTAACATGGGAGATCCTAATCTAAAATCATTTGAATCGATCCACGCAAAGGAATTTTATGTTAATTTTGACATTTTTAACAGAAATTCTGACCCACTTAGATCACTCTGACACCTAACATGGAAACATATCTAAACGTAAAATTTTGCGCCCCTTCAGAATCTGAAGTGAAAAATGGGGGTTCTTATTTAAAAAAACATAATTTGACCTTCGCATAATCTTGAAAATGACCTTCAAGGTCGAATCTAAGGTCACCATTACATAGACAGAGACATTTTCTACAACTACCGTTTTGATCATTTTACTGTGCGACATCTACTTTAAAAGTTATTCAAGCGTTTCGGGACTTTTCGAACATGTCGTATATCTCGCGTATAACAGGGTAATTACACTTTCATCCGCTAGAAGGCGACCACTAGGTAGCACTATGATAACAGTATAGGAGACTGTTATCCCACAAAAGAAGTTCATTCCTTTTCTGTATAAGTAGAAGTCTTGTAACTGGTTTCGTTGAGCCAAAAAATAATTTTATGGTATATTGTTGGTTTCCTCAAGAGTTCATAGTAATCTGTGATCTTATTACATGTTTTCAATATATGGATGATCAATATTTTTGGTATTTTTGTAAAAGTGCCTTATCAAATCTAGCCAAAAGTTGTCTATCCTTGAAGCATACCATCAGATTGATGATTATGTAGAATAGATAATATTTCATATCTTCTTTCATTAGCAATGATAGAGTTGACGTTTAACGCTAGTATTTTTAATCTCTCTTTATTATTATTCGAAACGAAACTGATAATGATAATCCAGAACGTAAGACTGTGTTTACCTTCTGTGTTCGAAAAATAAAAATAAAAAAAACTATTTTGCTATATTAAAAATAATTAAATTCGATTTGTAATAATTGTTACAATAATATGACTAATGATTTTAATAAATGCTTGAAATCTATACTTTTATCTTTGTTGATTCCTGTTTTGCTGTCGTCTAATCTTCAATTCAGGTAAGTGCGGATCATTAGGATTTAACCACCACATTTTACCGTTTATTCTTGAAAAGTTAAGAAGATCTTTATTTGGAATTGCAGTTGAATAGACTAGATTTTTATTAGGTGTCCCATTAATTAATTTATATTTGATTGTTTTGTCCGCTTTATTTCTAGGTATCTGATAAATGATAGGTATGTTTTTACTATTTTGAATTAGTCTCATATGATCTAAGTGTAGAAATGTTTGAGGAGGTATCTATCCTGTTTCTAAAGATTTATTGTAATACTATTGATTTATTGTCTATGTACGGATTCTATCATTTTTGTATTGATATAAAAATTTCTAATTAAATCTAGCCAAAAGTTATCGATTCTGGGAATATTAGATTCTTTATAGATGTCTCTATTTTTGATATATTTTTTAAAGTTTGATTCTGTGGTTCTGCTTTTATTTAAGCATTTCCTCAGGCACATTCTTTCAAATGCCCGAATTTTTTCAGCTTGTGATGCACTGACATTAAAATAGGGGCTGCATATGTAATAATTGGCCGTATTAAAAGCATATAGCATATTATCTTTGCTCTGACTTGCAAATGTTTATTGAAAAATATTTTTTGATTGGCGTATAATGCTTTTTTGGCTTTAGATAGCTGTATGTCTAGATGTTTGTTTAATCTAAATAGATTATCAATAGTGCCTCTAAGATATTTTACTTTCTCAACAGTTGGAATTCTGTCTGTTGTATTTTCATTAAGGATATTAATTTTAAAATCTCCAATTTCTTGATGACTTATTTAAATTATCTCTTGGTTGTCTGAATAAAATTGCTTCGCATTTACTTGGATTGATTTTTAGTTTCCAAGCTAAGTAGTATTTATTTATTTTGTTCACTAAATCCTCGAGTTCTTTTTCAATTTCATTAATGTTTGTCCCTGTAACATATACGATGAGGTCATCCGCGAAAGCTATTGATTTTTTATTTTCGTCCTTGTTTAAATTAAATAGATTTAGTATGTCACCATTATAAATATTAAATAGGATAGGGGCGTTTATTGCTCCTTACTGAAGTCCGTTATTAATGAAAAATTCTATGGAGTCAGTTCCGTTACAGTTAGTAAGTTGAATTTTTCTATTACATAACATTTTCTTAAAGATTTTTAATATATATAATGGTAGACGTTTTTTGTACAATTTAAAAATTAATCCTTCAATCCATACGGTGTCAAAAGCTTTTTCTAAATCTATTAATGTAGCTCCTACCATTTTTCTATTATTCAACGCTTCGCAGATGTCATCAGTCAGTTTAACAATAGCGTGCGTAGTCGAGAGGTCTTCTTGAAATCCAAATTGATTGGATGGAATAACTTTGTTTTTTTTTGCAAAAAACTTTTAGTGATACATTTAATAATATTTCGAATACCTTGCTAATATTAGGCATAAGACTAATTGGTCTGTAATTTGTGGGATTTTTGGAGTCTTTTCCTTTCTTTTTTATAGGAATCACCTTAGCTTTTTTCCACGAGTCGGGATAATGTCCAATATTTATACAATTATTGAAAATAATAGCATATGTTTTTATAATATTTAAAGGTAAGTGTTTTAATACGATATTTGGGATATTATCGAATCCGGATGAAACCTTGTTATTTAAAAATCTGAAGTATCTTGCAAGGATATTTACTATAGTAAAACAAGGGATTTCCTCAATGTTTATTTCATTCGGGCTATCCGAAGGATTATTTGCAGAAAACTGTTGTATTGGTTGGTTATATTCTTCATCTATTCTTTTTTGAATTTCAGCGTTTTCTTTAATAATAATACTGTGCAATCTATTGTTATCAGCGTCGATATTGTAATCTCCTACTTTGCTAAGTAATTTACCTATTATGTTTAGTTTATGCTTTTCATTTTTAATGATAACTTTATTGTCTTTTTTATTCAATTGTTGTATGTCAATTTTTAATTCGTTTATGTCCTCCGCATCTTCTGGAATTAGTAAATCGTCTACCTTTATTATTTCCTTACTTCTTAACGTGGAGTTTATCTTCGGGAAAAAAGTATCTGAATTTTTATAGTTTATTGACGAAATTTGTTTTTTCCAGTAATTATTATATGATATTGCAAATTCTTTTTTGATTTTATAAATTATTTCTTTTCTAAGAGTTTTTAAATTTAGTATCTCATTAATATATTGGTGTTTATTTTTTCTGCATTCTGATAATTGCTTATTAATATTATTTTTTAGTTTGTGTAAATTCTTAATTTTATTATTTACATATTTATTTACGCTATTATTTTTACTAAATTTAGGTACATTATTCTTGATTTCACTTGTGATAAATATGTCTAATTCTTCTAAATAATGATCAATTTCCTGTTCGCTTAGGTTCTTGTTTGATGGTGTAATGATGTGAAATTTTCTATCAAGTTCTTCGGTGAATTTCCCCCAATTTGTTCTTTTATAATTAAAAATATGCTTCTCAATAACTGGATCATACAATATTCCGAATTTACTAAAATCTATATTTATTAAGATTCTGTTATGATCACCGTCATATTTGAAAACTTCGATTTTGTTTTGAATCAAATTCAAAATTTTAAATCTGGAATCTAACAAACATACATCAAGGAATGACTTTGCGGGTTTGTATGTCGGTTTATTAGGACCATAAACTTTCAATTTAAACTCAATTTCATTGTCCCTAATCCATTTGTCTAAATAATGGCCTCTTGTGTTATATACATTGCCTCCAAAAGTTGGGGATTTAGCATTAAGATCCCCTGCTAAAATGTAATAATTATTGATTTCGTTTAGCTTGAGTTGATGAAAAAGGTTATTAATCTCATTTATAAATGAACGCTGATTACTATTTGTGGCGTATGCGCTAATAATACTAAGACTATTGTTATCCTTTAATTTAATTTTAATGCAAGTTGTTTCCAATAATTTATCTGGATTTAGAGAATTGCTTGCAGTTTATAATGGTGTAATTATATTTGTTTTTAATCAAAATGGCTGTGCCACCTCCTTGAATTGCACCAGGTCTGTCGGTTCTAATCAAGTCATAATTCTCAAACGACATTTTGTGATTGGAATTAAGTTTCGTTTCAGAGAGAAGCATAACATCTGGTTGATGCTTATCTAAAATGTTTAAGATTTCATATCTTCTCTCATTTGCGATAATTGAATTTACATTTAAAGCTAATAATTTTAGACTATCATTATTATTAGATAATGGGTTTATTACTCTTCCATACATTGTAAATTGTCCAAAATGATTTTGATTTTTGCGTTGTTTAGATTAACTTGATTGTTAATAGTTGCTAAATTATTTTTAATGCCAATTATTTGAGAATTAAAAGCGTTTAAAATTTCATTTTTAAAATTTGTAAAAAGTTCACTCATTTTCTCGTCGTAATTTAAATGTTCATGATCATTCTCTCTTACGCCTACATTTAAAGGTCTTAACTCGTTACTAGATAAACTTTGAGAGAATTGAGGCTGATTGTTATAATTTGCTTGTTTTAGAGTATTAGAATACGATTTTTTTTGTCTGGGGCTATTTAAGGGGGTCTTACACCAAAAAAAATTAATTATATACATAAAAATAAATATTATACACTTAATATATATATAATTTGTGATAAAATGAGCCATGGTAGAAGGTCCTAGGCTCATTTTATATAGAGATATGCAGTG
>UCOL01004490.1:0-14481 GCA_900474335.1 Ormyrus nitidulus
ATACAGTGCTTAGTCTAAGGATATTTTGTATATATACTCATACTGTAGCGATCTGTATGTTATATAATTTTATGTAACTCTGGGTTAATAAATAAATAAATTAATAAACACTTATCGTAAGTAACCACGAAATTACGAACATAACTAAAAAACACATTTTAGTTTCTAACAAATCGGGCAATCATGCAGTACAGACGAGCATTGGCTTGCAAAATATGGAATAATTAGAAGTTAAATTTAAGTTTCCCCAACAGGAAATGCATTTCTAAATTATTCCACTAACAAATGACGCAATAGCAAATGATGTCTATCTTTATTAAATAGGGTAAAATATCTTGTTTAAAAATTTATTATAATAGTTTATTGTTTCATAATGTTACAACTCTATTTTGGATTGATCGCAGGAAACAAAAGTTGTACGCTGTAGGATATAGTATTAGTAATTTTTTAACGCAGAAGTCCAATTGCAACTTAGGATTCTCATTGTCGCTTTTACGGTCTCTCATTTCTCTTTTTATTAGAAACTGCGCATAGCGTAAGATTGTTGATCTCACACACGACTGCCGTTCCGTGAAGGAAAAACTGCAACCTCGCAGATACTCTTCTTTTTATGGAACATATTTTCTCTAAAATAATGTATTTTTACTGAAATTTGAAAACATTACTGTATGAAAGGAGGAATAAATGGGACAATTTAAAAGACGGAATATGTTAAAAATTAGAAAATGTTCATTTGAAATACTTAATGTTACTCGAATTTAAATATAGGATTTGTTACTCGAATACAAATAAAAAACGTATATTTAGTAGTTATACATTTAAGAGTCAATTCAAATATAAAAGATTTCTAAACAAAGGTTTTTAAAGTTATATATAAAGTTAAATACTAAAGTCTTTATTCAAATGTTAGCTCATTTAAATAAATTATGTACGGAATTAGTTATATTTTGATTACAACATCTCGTTACAAGCTTTTTTATAGTTTTTAAGTTAAAATTAAGTTTAATTTAGTAAACTTACCAATAATGTTTCTTCTCTGCGCAATTTTTACAAAAATGTAAAATTGTTTTACTGGCAAATAAATATAAATATAAGTTTTAACGTTTAACAATATGTTATTTATTTTAAGGCTCAAAATGTGTCGGATTACTTG
Source organism: Ormyrus nitidulus (assembly GCA_900474335.1). Classification (NCBI taxonomy): domain Eukaryota; kingdom Metazoa; phylum Arthropoda; class Insecta; order Hymenoptera; family Ormyridae; genus Ormyrus; species Ormyrus nitidulus. The sequence continues at coordinate 1,154 of UCOL01004490.1, forward strand.
GAATGGATCTAATATTTTCTCTGAAAATATGAACCGTAATATAATATGCGTTTAAATACATTTGTAAGGTACAACATTTGAAAAATTATTTTGAAATAATCGCTCGTAAAAACAATTAAAAACAAATTTATTTATTTTTTAAAATTGTTGAAAACAGATTTTCTTGAAACTGTCAGATTAGGTCAGATTAATGTTTAAGTGGTCACAAATTAAAAGTCATTGGCAAATTTTATACATGTACGATCAAATTTAGTACAGATCTGAAAAGATTTAATACCTACACAAACTTAAAAGCTATACTGCTAAACAAACTTTTGTAATAAGATGTAATCATTTTTTTCTTAAACATGTACAAAAACCAAATCACTTTTGGACTTTTAGAAGAACAAGTCAGTAAATTAATTTTAGCGTTAATAACTTTTCTTCTCATTAATGTACCTCGCATCCACAATAGGTATTGTATTGTATTGTACTGTATGTTGTTTTATTGTATTGTATAAATACACAAAATGACGCAGGTTATTATTACTCTTGCATTTTTTCTACGAATAATCAGCAAAATTAATCAGAGTGGAGAAATTAAGGAAGTGATATAATAAGGCTAAAGGCTAACCCCGGAGTATTAAATTCATGAACCTGCTGCGAATGTATTTTGGGGTAAACCGCTTTGTTGCGGTTCGGTTGAGAAATATATATCCATCTGCATTATTCATAACTGACTGGATCTGTTGCTTTCAAGCGTGCAAAACTATATAAATTCATAAAATATCCTGATTGTGAAGCAAATGGGACTTTACTTTTGAAAAATTTCAACTATTATGTGAAATAAATTCATACTTTTATGTATTTTCGCAATAAAAATTTGAAAGTCATAATTTTTTGCCGGTGAGAAACTTGACATTGAAGTAAGAAAACTTTCAGTTCTCGCCACGTATTTTATGAATTTATATTTCGCGCACTGTTTTGCAGACTAAGACAGATTTTTGTGCATGGAAATTTATTATTTGACAGTTTCAAAGAATGTCTTACAAAAAGTATATTACTTTTATCTACTTTTTAATGTTTTTTTAGACTTCATTCTGTTTAACAGTATGCCTTAGGTGCTTATTTATAAACATTATCATAATTTCCTAAATTTTTGAATTTAACTTTAACTTATTTTATTTGCAATATCAAATAGTGGCAAAGAAAGTCCTGGGGAAAAAACCTAATCAAATAATTACTTTAACTTATCAGAAATTGATTTTTAATTTCTTGCTGTGATTATTTAAAAGAGTAAATTCAATTTTGCAATATTGAGAAAAATTTTTACCAACAATGTACATATTTCAATGCACCGATTCCAATTTCAATTGTTATCATGCTTTTATCAGTAACCTAGAAATCCTGAAAATTGATAATTGGAAATCTGATAATTGGATTTGCATATGTTCAATAGCATAAAACTGCGTGAAAGCAAACTGAAACATAAAAGTGAACTTTTATTTTGCTTCCATTTAAAAGATTTTATTTCACATTACCTTAGAAAAATATTTTGTAAAATTCATATTGAAATAAAATTAATAAAATTAATTGTTCTTAGTCAAATAAATAATAACAAAATTTTGAAATATTCAAAAATAAACATTAAGTCCTGCCGACATGCAAACATAAATAACGAATAGGAAAATCATACGAAACGAGTTTTTCATATCGAACGTACGTGCCTCGAAAGCCAAACAAAAAAATCGTTCAAACATCACTGGCTACCTAAGTGTTTTCCTATAATAAAACTTTAAATCATTTCTCACTCCGTCTCCGGCCGAGACTTTTTATTCGATTCGACGTACGCGTTAGTAAGTATAAGCACACACGCGCAGAACGCTGATGCCTGCGTTATTCCGAAAAGGGAAAATGAACAGTCCGCAATGGTGATTTACTCTGACGGGACCTCAAAAAGGGCGAAAATTTCTCGGCCTCGGTTAAAAAAAAAAAAAAAGAAAGAAAGAAAGAAGGGAAAATCACTGACGTTACCATAAAGCTGGCAAGATGGCGACGTCGGCGTTGGATTGGCAAAATCCAATGTCGACGTCGTTGCCGAACGGGCTATATAGTTGCTACTCGGGTTTGTATATATCATGCGGGTAGGACGTAATGCGCGGATGACAAATCGCTGCGTGAGCTCTGATGGAATTATAATGTCCCCACTAAATTTTGACGTAAGCTCGTGTGTACTCTCAATTGTTTGACATTGATGTATATTTGCACCCTCGAGCACCGCATCCGTACAAACGAACGGATTGAAATGATAATGTTTGAAATAGCATTTAAATCGGATAGAGTGAGTTTTGATATTTTTCTAGCCGGTAGTTCGAAATTCCAGCATTTTCGGAGATGTATTTTTGTATCGAGCACAAAAGGCGCGGCAGCCGAAAATAGTCAGTGATATATGAAGCGCTAAATTTACTAGCGCTGCCTATTCTTTCAAATAAACGAAAGTATTACGGTATAGTTTCACACGTCCACGACAGAAATTCAGCAGATCCCCTCGTGGAGATATCACGGCAGCGAACTTTGACTCGCTCGGCAAAAAGCAACAATCAATTTCATAATTTCCTAATGGATGCCAACGCCGCGCCCGTTTCGATCTTTCCTTGTTTATGGCGTTATACGTGCGTATTATCTATCAGAGCGAGCTATATTCATCATTGAAACGTAAAAAGGCAATCGTCCCCAGAAGCTTTTTGTTTTTGCAAAGTTAAAGTCGCAGAATATATCAAACGCGCAGTGCACCTTGTATTGTCGGGAAGCATCTCGTATACGCGGATCGGTGGACACGACAAAACGTGATACTTTAATGTCGAGCTATAGTGCGAGTTGCGCCGTACTCGACGATAAAAGTATCGTAAGCGCCACGTACGCGACCATATTTTATACTTCAATTGTTTCAACTCGGGTGTTCAGCTACTCCCGGGCTACTTTATATCCATTCTTTCTGCTCTATGCGGTCCCCCAGGCGTGCGGCCCTTTTAACTTTCGACGAATTTTTCAACTTTTTCTATCGATACGAGACATGACTATTGTTTGCTGTACCCGCAACGGATCGTTGACTGTAAAATTTATTTACTGGATAATAGTGTTTTTATGTCTTTCTGTGGATTAAAAAAATTGTTAACGAGTTCGCGAAATGAAAATAATTGGCTGCATTCTTTAATTGGCATAAAGCTATTTTTGAATTTAAAAACTAGCTTAAATTTTATGTAACGTTCATTGAACGTCGGGCAGCACATAAAATGTATTTCCAGCGGTGCGAAACACATCTAGGAAAGTGCACCTTCAAATGACGTCCTCCGGGAACAATTTTCCTTCTCTTCTCAGGGTTCCTCTTATTTCACCGAGGGTCATCATGAAAAGAGTTTCCGGTTCAACTTGGACCTTCGAAGTGGCAAGCGAGTCTAAGATAATAAGTATAGAGAAAAATAAACTGCAAAAAGAGGTATAGGGTCGTTGGAAAAAATCCAAATAGAAGGCAGCGAGGCATGAGAAAAAACATCTAATAAGCCACTCGCCAATTAAAGAAGGTTGATGAGTTTTCTCTCGATTTCAAAGCATTACCTAAGTCGATATCGTAGCAGATGAGAAGATAAACGAGAAAGAAAAAGTGTGAAAAGAACAAAAAAAGGATTACATTTACAAGAAGTATGAAAAGAAACAAGAAAACTAAAGGGGATTCAGTTTTATGCTCTTGCCAATCATCGTCAGACCTGATTTGAGAGAAGCTCTGTTTGTACTTTCGCGTATATCCGTGAAAGAGGGAAAGTCGGGGAAAAAAGCGGAGTAGACCGCTTTTATTTGCGGTCAGCGCTGTGTGACGTATGTTTTCCAAATGACGTGAACGATATATTTTCCGAAACACGTGATATCCCACTTTTACAATTGTTCAGCTGGTCACCCTTCTTAAAGTCGTCCCATTTCCTTTTGTGAAGAACTACAAAATGGCACAATACACCTCTTCCCCCTTGTATTTATTCGTTTTCTTTTCTTGTACCTCGCTCCCCAAAAACTCATGAGAAGCCTCGGTAAACATTTGACTCGCACGTAATACGACATAATTTGAGGGTTTCCATTTTTATTTTAATAAAGGCTGTAAATAATTTAGTTTAAACCGCGCTTATTTTTCTGTAACAGCAAAAATAATGTTAGAAAAATATTGAAAGAAGTCGAAAGGAATTTTATTATTTACGAGCGGTAATCTAGAAAAATATTCTAAAAATGTAAATATAGTAATTTCATCAGAAGTTTTTTATACGAATATAAGAAAATGAAATACAATCTGAAATGGCTGACCATATATTTACTTTAACCATTGATTTAATAGACACAGGCATCAAATATATTCTCTGTACTACAGTAACAACTTACTGAAATAATAAGAAAAATAAAATTCACTGGTTTATTTCTTTACGAATTATTTATGGTCAAAATAGATAAAAAAATGTATAAAAATATTACCTCAGTAAGTATCCAAGTGACGAAATTGATTTATATTAAAAATGTAATATTCATTTTCACGGATACAATGTTTCATTATATATTTGAATAATCAATTATACGTTTTAATCACCCTTTTAAAACATTATAATAAATTTAATTAATTATCGTCACATAATCTAAAATAATACATCATATATCTTAAATAATAAATAACATTATGATATTTTACAAAGTAAAGGATTAAGATAATCATGATAAATTAATTACTATGTTCTTTATATAGATATATTAAATTTAATAAACAGAATATACAAGTCCATAAAGGCAACAAACTCAAAATCCTTTATGAAACAAGACTTTCAATAAATTTAAATTCACGTAAAATTGACATAAATCCTACACGAAAGCTTGTGTAACGTATCAGCTAAAAATCACTGATGGATTTCTAACACAAGTCTCGAATATAATCCATTATATTATATTCAGTTTTAAATCGCTTAAATTGATTTCTCTTCTCTTTTGAAATAAAAATTTTTTTTATCTTTATCTACCGCTACATATTTTTCGAATCCGTTGAATCTTCTTAATGCATTTACTCAAGTTGATCGTGTTAATTGATTGCTTGATTACCTTTCTGAAATCAGTATTGTTTTCAGTAGTTCTCCTATTAGTGTTGCTTCTTTTACGTCTTAATTTTCTCCCATTTGTAAGCTCTTACTCGCGGTTCTTTTATTCTCAATTTGTTGTTTTAGAAGTATTTCTAAAAAACCATGAACAGTAAAATCTTCTTACAAGCTTACAATGAAAGTGGGAATTTTATATTTCGTATAAAAACAACATACTCTTATATTCATCAATGTGGGTATTGTCTTTATTTCCAACTAAAAAAACTATTCGTATTTTTGGTTCAATCCCCTTATATATAAAAAAATGATTCGCTTCGATTTTTCGAAAACCTGCTTTCGAGTAAAGTCTATATACTTTTGAATGGAAATTCATTGCAAAAAGGAGCTTTGAATTTTGGACGTCTTCATCGTCCATTTTCTCTCGAAACTTTGCACCAAAGAAAAATAACTAAAATACAAAGGCAGCACTGTTCTACTTACTTGATGATTTGCCACTGTAATGTCAGCGCATAAATAACTTGGTTAGCACCGGCAGTAATCCCCAGCCACATGTGCCGGAGCGAACCCTAAACTATCTTTGCTAACAGGCGCGTTTGACATGGTAATATCTACGCTATTAGAGTCCCCGCTGTGTTACTTAAACTACTCTCAGAAAAACAGTCCTCGTATACGGAAATTATTTTCCTCTGAATTCGATCCGCTCATTATAAATTGGTTTTTCCTTTCAGCTCGAATAAAATCTTTTTGAATCGAAAAACTATAGTTTTCATGAGCAGAGGAAAATCCTCTCGTAATCAATCCTCTTGCGTACAAGAGGATTTAAGGACGTTCGGTGGTTTCATTTTTGGAGTGGGGAGAGAGCCATATATCTATACATTAATATAGAAATATATGTATACTAACATATATATCTATACATTAATATAGAAAAGTTTCAGTAATACCAACTTCAAATAATAAAAGAATAAGAAAGTTGATACGACTGAAAATTATTAAAAAATTAAATCTTGATCAAAATTTGTCGCGGAAGAAGGTTTTAATGTAAGAAAAACACTTCTTTAACAATAATATACTTTTTTATTGCGATATGATATTGTTGAATAGATTTTGCTACATAAAAGTCAACAAAATTTCACTAACTGCCGTGATAAATTCAAAATTATTCAAAAAATGTGTCGGATAATCGCATATTACTCCACCAATTATTGGCAAGTAAGAGATATTTTAAAATATGTTAAAATATTCCTTGATTCTTCCTTAATTTTTTTGTAAAGATAATTTTTCAAGTTTTGATTGTTATTCATTGAATTCTGAACAATAAGTTCAAAAATCTTAACCTACTATAAGAATCAATGTATTTTACTTGAATTTCATTTTAAGATTTTTCCCCAAAATGGCAAGTAACATATATTGATAAAAATTTTAGTTGTCTGAAATTGTATCAGAAATCAATATCTACAAAAATCTGATCAACTTTAATTACTTTTGAAACCACCGAACGTTCTTAAGCTAGTCACAAAAGGACTGCTTCCTCGCCACGCAATCCTTTCGTCGAGAATGTAATTTTCATTGGTTACAAAAAGACCATATTTTCGGCTATTTTGATAAAATACTTATGCTTAAAATATTTGTCACAAAAAATGACTCAAGATAACTTAAAATAACAATATAGTTGGTCCAAAAAATAAAAATCCGGCGGGGCCTTATCGGGGTCTTTTTAAAAAAGACTTTTTCCCCGCTTGAACAAACAATTTTATCAAACGCTTGAAATGCTCGATTTTCTATGCTACTTTCTAGCGTGAAATGAGGGCTATTTCATGCCTGAGTTAGGAAAAATTCAATTATTAATATGTATATTAATTCTAAAATTACAATCCTTTTATTACAAATAGAAGTGTTTTAGATCGTTTTTTGAGTGTATATCACACATAACTTCTTTCTAAATCGAATATTCTCAAACATATTCGCGAAATGTCCGCGTAATTCCTCATTAGCTGATGAACATTACCCTAGTCGATGTATAGATATGCAGTCTTCGCGAGACTCTCCCAAAACGGGTAGATAATATGCATGGAGTACAGCGTAGTTCTTGAATTCAACACCCCTTTCCAGAATGAGTCAAGGAGCCACGTGACTTCGTTTGCAGTGCCACATATTACACAACACGAGCAGTAAGCGACAAATCTACTCACTAGTATAAGCGAACTTTGTGATAATTTTCAAAAAATTCGCCGACGTCCTCTTATAAATCCGGCGGACGCACCGAGGCAAATGCGGTTGATCTCGCCTTTCACCGAACCGTTTCATTCGTTCGCTTTTTCAATGGAGAGCTTTACTAAACTTGGGTGCGACAAAAATAGTGTCAAAAGCTGTTTTACACCATTAAGTATTGCCAAAGCTTTCTCTAATATACCGTGGGAGTATTTAAAAAAAAGTATACTAATAGGTTGTATTTTTAAATTGAACTTCATGTCGAACTTTTATATACGGTGATACGTTTGAGTTCCACAAAAAAAAATTATGTAGCCTTTAATTCTTTCTTATACTGAAAAAGTTTTTCACTTTACACTTAGTATGATATATTTAAGGTAACATTTTTAGAAAGTTTTAACTGTTATGTCACCATTACCTATTTCAATATACTTCTTTTTAAGTGCTTTTTTAAGTTTTTTAATTAATTTCAATTAAGTAACCAAATGGCCTATTTAACGAACCGTTTTGCACTGCTTAAAAAAATAAGATAATATAAAAATTAGTAGCTCAGCAATAAAAGTAGTCATAATTTTAAAAGAAAAAGAGGAAATGAGTTGACGAATAAACTCTAGAAAAAAGTGTCTGAAGTTATTCCCCAAACTCGTTTGCAGTTGCAAGTTTTCCTTATGAATAATTGATTAGCTTTTTTCATTCTACTTTTAAATGAATGCGTGTAATTAATTTTTCAAATTCTTATATAGTTCATTATTTCACTTGATCTCACTTGGCTACACCTAAATTTAATTGCAGTATTTGCAATAAAATAAATTTTTTAATATAAATTACATAATGAAAACGCAGATATTTCAACAGAATTGTACAATCGCAGAATAATTAGTTAGCGAAAGGTGAAGAAAAAACAAATGAACTTATTGAGTGATCAAATAAAAATCTTTAAAAATTTAGTTTTTGAATTTGCTATTTTTATTAAAAAAGTCAAGTAAATAATTTATTACCAAATAATTAAGGAATATTATCGATTAGGATAAAGTTACACTTTAAATTCTTACTCATCTTAACTGCACTTTCACGAGTAATTTCACTGAAATTTACAATGCTCCCTCAAAGTAAAGTAGCAAAGAGCTATTCTTCGTGTTCATTATTCACTTTTGTACGAACAAACGAAATTGAATTACAACATGCATGGCGTTACTTTACTTAATACATTTTTAAATCTTAGAGTATAAAATGTATGAAATGTCATGATTTTATGTTAAATTTCATATTTTTTAGTAAAAAATTGTTGATCCCTATTAATACTAAAATTCTTACATCTAAATAATAAAAGCTTACTAATTTGATAAAAAAAAACTATTTATAGTGTAAAAACGGATATGAATTGTTGCACGGAAAGCTGCAATTTTACATTTACATTTTGCGCGAATCTGCAGGGAACATGTGAGTTATTTTGTAGGACACCTTTTACGACTAGGATTTTATCTAAGCTAAGAATTGCGCGAGAATGCTTTGCCAGCACAGAGATTGAAATCTGTGCCTATAGCTTAGTAAGTAAATGTTCTCTAAACCCACCTATCAACGGCGCTGCGCTCTAGAATTCTTGTTATTTTCGTTACCCGTGTAATGTGCATTGAAAAATTTCAAATCTGAATTTGATATATAATTTCAAGTATTGAGTTTTAATATTAAAGACACAAATAAATTAAGTATAAAATTGAACTCAAATGATAAAAATGTTAAAAATAGTAAATCGATATTTGCGTTTTTAATCGTACTGATGATAATAAATAAATAATCGACAAGCGACAAATTTTAAAAACTACTTAATCTTGTAGTTTCACCTAAAAGAGGCACGTTTATCTCTCCCCGCGAGTGAACCGCGCAAAATTTAGCATCAGCTTTTTACAATTTTATCTTAATCCTTTAAATTCCTCTTAAAACAAACGTGAAAAATCTGGTTTTTCCAGATTTTTTCCAACCGGAAGGCGGCCCGGAACTTTAAAGCGGAGCGCGTCGTAAATCAGTTTCTCCTCCCCAATAACCTCTGAAAAATTTCACCGCCCCCCTACAGACCTGGAACCGCGCGTCGCGAGAAATCCGACTAATATATAAACGCGAGAGCGCGCACATATATAGCCAAGGCGCTGCAGATGGAGCAATCTGCGAGTAACGGATTGGCCTTGGGACGGGGGGTCGCAGATAAAGCACTCGCGCCGGCTGTCGTCGAGAGAGGAGGGAGAGGGAGGTAAGAAGTTCCTATGTTTGGCCGTTAGCGGGTCCCGGATCGGGATTCCTAGAGGCGCACGGCCCTATGAATATTCAGCAGCCGAGAGAGAGAGAGAGAGAGAGCGAGCGATTTCGCGAGAGAGCTCGATGTATACACGGGGGGCTGTGCAGGAGGAGGATCGATCGCGAGATAGCACTACGTCGCTCTGCCTACAGAGCGCGTCGCCTGCACACGTCGTCCCTCGGATTATATACGTATATACGCATCCGTCCGTAACCCATTAAGGACCGCCCACGGAAACGATTCAATTTACGACTCTTGGCTTCGACTTGGGCTTTGCTTTGCTTTTGTGCTCCGCTTCCTACTTTTCCGCCTCAATTTTTTTCTCTCTCACTCTCTCTCTCTCTCTCTCTCTCTGCCTTTTCAGGTTGTGCGCAGTGCATGTGCACCGCCTCACGCGAGCGCGCCGACAGATTTTACGTCCTTTGAGCCCGCAGTTCGTACGGCGCGGATTTGCGCCTCCGGAGGCGCAAGACGGAGCGGAGTACGAGAACTCCTAACGAGGATCGAATAGCTTCTTTTCTTGGGGGAGATAAAGGACGCGTAATTTTGTACGTGTATGACTTGATTTGCTCCCCTTTAGTTCCTAAAAATATGACTCTGACAAATTTGCACGAGTTTCCTAAGACACGCTCAGCGAAAATACATTACTTTGTTGAGTACTTTCTTATTTTTAGACTGAAATTCACCAACTAGTAATTTATCAGTTTTCTGTTTTTGTCTTAATAAACTAAATTTATGTATGTGGATGTTAAAATCAATTGATGTACCGCGCATTCGGTTAAACTCTTGTTAATTAATCGAATAGTGTAAATTATTATACTTGATTAAACAATATTGAAAAAAACTTGTGAATTCTCAGAGCAAATATAGATATATAAACAATTTAGTTTGCAATTTACTGTAGAAAGAAATCGGCGGCAAGTAAAAATCATTAAAAAGTTTAATGAAAGAGTGTACATACTTACTTTTACTCACAAACAGCAAAGTAGTTCTTCGTACTGTTCATTAAGATGTAATAATAATGAAGTTTAGAAAAGGTAGGCTAATGAAATGCACAAGAGCAAAGAAGCTGGCCAACTCGTTTCTTGCAATCAAGTTTATAACTTCTTTCTTAATTGAAAATAATGAGTAATTAGCCAAAAACATGCACTCTATAGAAGCAATTTAAACTGTTCCACTTAATGAAAGAATCGACAAATTCAATTAAAAAACTAATTGAAAAACATATTTCTATCGTACCACGTTTTTAGTTTACAGCTTATATTTAACAAAAACTTTGAGTGCAATCGCAAACAAAGTTTACATAAAAAGTTTTTATCATTATTTTCAAAATATTTTTATCATTGTTTTCAGAAGAGCCGTTAAGCATCGGTTAAAAAAGCTTCAATAATTACGCAGCTTCATAATTCAGTTAAATCTCAGTAGGGAATATTGCTTTACACAAAAAGCGTCTCTACAGCACTAAATTAACGTGGTGCATATCGAGTCTCTACTCGAGTAAGGGATCGATCCCTAGCCGACCTTAATCAGTCTCATTTAAGTTGAACAAAGGCCGCCAAAATGTTTGATTACTTTACTTGGCTAATTACACATCGTATTGAGGAACAATTGGGGAAAATTTTACAGGCGTGGATTCTTTCATTCGAATAAAATATTTTTCGCTAAAAATGATTAAATATTTAAAAAAAAAATTGAATATTGCAAATGCATAATTCTTTAGAAATAAATCTAAAGCCAATTTTACTGAGCAACCTTCGAGAAGAAACTTAATTGAGTTAAAATTCGTCTGCAAATATCTAATAATAGATCTCTGATTACTTTCCCTGAAAACTTCCTCTACCAGCAGTAAAATTGCGTATTTACAGTTTAACATATATATAGCGCAATTAGAAATTAGCGAAATGGAATCCTTAATTCGCAAGTTTTTAGTACTGTAAGTGTATTTATACACTCTACGAAGTACTTAAATTTATTCGTCAAAAATTCAACGTAGCTTTTGATCAAAAGGCTGTTTTTACCTTTAAAAGAGAAAACATTAAAGATACGCGAAAAAAAAGATACAGGCACGAAAAACCAGAATTCGCGGGAGAAAAAGGTTTAGGTAACTGCGGAGCTAAAGCGCAAAAAAAAACCGGGGCACCAGTGCAGTTATCGCAGTGAAGAAAACGGGCGTGCAAAAAAGTATAAGAAAATAGCTGAAACTGGTGCGGGAAAGCTAAGCTACTGCCGCGCGGCTTGGCATCGAAAAATAATTACAGAATTCCTCGAGAGTCGGGAGCAGCCTCGTCGGTTGGAATTTATGCCCGCTGCGCCGCCACGCGTGACTTTCGCAGAGGATGAACCGAGGAAAGAATGTCAAATGCCGTGAGCCCGACGGCAAGAGCCGCGTCGACGGCGACACGACTGGGAGCAGCGAGGAGGCTGCACCTCGGCTCGAGAGAAGCTCTTATATTTGCTTTTCCCTCGAAACCTCGCTAGCAGTCGGCCCAGGCAACGTTGACTAATCTTTCGAGTTTTAACTTACTCATCGTCTCTTCCTCTCTTTGATTGTTTGTGCTTTCGCCAGGCGAGTGCCTCTTAGCATGAGCTCAATGGGTTTCGCCTTTCTTTTGGGGCACCTTAATTGCTCTCTTTATCGTGCCGCTTTGTCTGCGCTCAAGGCGAAATCGCGTGAAATATAAATGCGCTTGGTATGCGCGATTATCTTTTTAATGAAAAAATCCTTCGCTTGCCTCGTTTTACTTACATCAAAAGAGAGCCTCTTCTTTTTTTTTTTTTTTTTTTGTAAAATTATACGGGTCGCAAAAAATATGTACATTTCTAAAAAAATTGTTTAATAAATGCATTCAAATTTACGCCAAGCGTTCGCTTGAATGCGTTTCTCTCCCCTGCATTGTAAATGAATTTAAATGCGGTGCCAGTATTCTCTGTTTTCTATTATTTTTTTTTCTCTTTTGCATTCTCTCTCGCTACATTTTATAGAGTTCGTTTTTTATTTACTGGTCGACAGTTTATTTCGTCTTTTTTTCATCTGATTATTGCTAATGGACAATCAATGCTAAACGTAATGAAATTGAATGAAAATGTAAATGTTAGAATAAGAAACCAGCAAATGAACATTTATAAAGCATCCAATAAAATGAAAAATTTACCTTATTAATAAATAGAGTCAAATGTAAATATTTACTTAGTAAATTTACTTACCTTACTACAGTGAATATTTAAATGGTGCTGAAGCTTGGAAGGTCTGGGAAATGCAGCATTACAATTTGGAAAGCTGCATTTATACTTTTTTCCTTTAGTTTTTGAGTCTGATTCGGAATCGAATTCTGAATTTGTCTCAAAACTCGCATCAGATTCCATGTTTCAAAGTTTTTTGGTTAAGTTTCTATATGTTCTCTCAAAGCTTTCACTTACGATTTCTCTTTGCAAAAAATTTTAATTTGTCTGCTTTTCTGCACACTACGTTTTATTGAATTGAAGAAAAATTTTGATAAGTTTAGTTTTATGAAGTAAGAATTGAATTCCACGTGTTTTGACATTTCTATTATCACATTTGATTCGTGAGTTTACGATTCTTTATTTTAGATAATATAAAGCAAATTCAAATATTATCCGAAAGGTTATGTTTATCTCTCTCTCTTTCACTTTTAACCTCAAGAGTCAGGTGACTCTTACCATGAGGGACAAAGTACATAAGCGCTGTGCTGTGCTGCGCTGTGCCGTGC
>UCOL01004491.1:0-14483 GCA_900474335.1 Ormyrus nitidulus
AAAGCTATATTTTCAATTGTTTAAAGTAAAAAAATGGCAAAAAATATAAATGGATGTTATTCTACGTACAAAGAACTAACATTTAGCACTTTACAATTCTTCATTTTTTTAGATCTTAGTACCTGCGCAAAGATGTGCTACATTAAAAGAAAGGTGGTTAAAATTTTGTACACCTGCAGTTAAGCAGTTAGATGTGCCAATTATGTCCAATTCCAAATCAACAACTGCCGAGCTGAGAACAGAATCTGAAACTAAGAACGTTTCTGATCGTCCCAAAGGAGCAGATTTTGCCGAAGCACTTATTTACAGCTTTGCCTTAATATAGCTTAAAATCAATCAAACAAAATGTTAATTTACATTATTAATTGAAAATAGAATAAACAAACCAATTTAAATAAATTAACTTACTTTTTATTTAATTTAAATTTTATTTAGCAATTCGAATTTTTAATAGCTAATAAAACAAATGGAGAAGAAAACAGAATCTAAAATTAGAAAATAAAAATACTTATGAATGAAATTGATGCACGTAGAAGAAATGTTAAAAATTACTTGCCAGTAACATGAAAACAAAATTGATTTATTTTTCATACAACTGTAATCTGACATTTTCTTTTCAAGCAGTGTACGCAAAATTCAATTTAGCCCACTTTTGTTTTGCCACTCAAAGTATCTGTAAAAAATCAAATGATTAAAACCAAATACAATTAAATGCCTTTGAGTCCATAAGCAAACGTGTAAAATAATTTACGAACAGTATAAACACTGCACTAGTAAAACCTTTCAAAGTGAATGTTGAATATCGAAGCAGTCAAGAATTGAAGATTCTTTAAATTTAGAAAATGGATTGTTGTTGTAAGACAGACAACCTTGCGAATATGACGTATACTTCGTTTAAATTTAGCGATGAAAATCCGATAAGTTACTGTGTAATTAATTGTTGATTTTAAACTACTTTCTCTTTTTAAATAAAAATCGTATTTTGAGAAGACAAACCGTTGAAAATATTAGCATTTTCTGTTGTATTAATCCTTTACAAATAATAATCTTTATTGCATTTAATCCACAAAATTAAATAGTACAATTTAAACAGTTAGTAGAATTTGCAGCTCGATTGATTGGATATTCTTCATTATACTTTTTCTGAAATTAGATGTTTCATATAAATGACTATATCAATTTTTTTAATAAGAATTCAGAGATTTATTACCAAGATTCAGAGACATTCTAAAATGAAAAAAGTTTTCATTTATGCAGACTGTAAAGTAAAAAAGAATAAATAAACAAATTTTATAATTTCAAAGTACAGTAAAAATTTGTATAAAATAATAAATTCTTTAGTCATTTTTCTACTTCGCTAGCTTTTAGTCCTTAATTTTTGTAACATTTAAATGGATTTTGATTATCTCTAACAAACGAGATTTCATTCATATGACTTCTTGGATATTACACCTGATAATTGTATCGTACAATGTATTAAAGTTGATAAAAAATATTGGTCGACACCAACAAGATTTAGTTCGCGAGGGCGAACTGCATACTCCAGAAATTCGCAAGCCTGTACAAGGAAAGAAAATAACTGAAAAAGTTACCGAAATTTTGCTAACTTTTTATATAGAGTATAATTTTATTTATCTCGGGAAGATTCTTATTATTTTTTAATTGTTTATTTTATATAAATAATTTTATTTTAGGTAGTATAATTGTGATGGTTGGTATACTGTACTGGATGATCATGAGATAAATGCTTCTTAAAATCTGCTTTATCGGTTGATGTTAATATCAAGTATGACTTTGCTGAAAATCGTAGGCTGCAGTCATTACAGATTGCGCATTTATCAACGTAAGGTGTTTACTGAAAATGTTGCCAAAATTATTATTATATTATAACTAACTAAATTAGCGGCCTTCTATAAAAATGCATTAATTCTTGTACGAGATTTAGTTTATAGGGGCACTCACAACTTTTTAAATACTTACATATTGTATTACTCACAGGCAATATTGAACTCGAGGACCGATATAAATTAGAATCCAAAGTAAGCCTTGATTATCTCCCTCTTTGAGTCATTCTTAATTTTGCCAACATCTAGTTAAAAACATATATTCGCCGACCGCCATGTACCACGCTGATTGCACTAGAAAAGTATTCATAAATCTACCTGTTCATATCACACTCCTGTTCTAAGATTGCGCAGAATTTTGAATTTGCTTACGCCCAAGACACAAAATCTGCATGTCACCCATAAATCGAACAATCTAAAATTTTTAGTTTGAAAGCTCGATTAACTAATCTATCTGTATACATACTTTCTATCACTTAAATTTCTTACTACTTAAATTCTATAGAATCATATCAATTTTTATGTGTTAATTTATTGTTATCGATGATATCTCATCCGATTTTGCAATTTCAGTTATTTTATAAAAGTTAATTCTTGAAAAACGAAATAAAATAAACTCGCTTTATATTAAAAAAGATATTTTAGAGATAAACGAGGTAGAAATTCCCATTGTTCTTAGCGAAACTAATTTAAATGTAGAACGATTATTTTGTCATTAATCTTCATTTTTATTCGTGAAACAAATTAAATGTATATTAAAAAGCAAAAAAAATGGTAAAATACTCCAGCTTAACAATGCACCTAATTATATAATAATTAATAAAACTCGATGCTGTAATTATTTTAGTTAGATTTTGGCATGGATATCGCGTTGATTATGATCTTATTTCACAAAAACAATGAATTTATTATGCAATTAGTTGTTTCATTCGCATATGTCTGAATTCAAAGGAAGAACTTTGAGTATAAATAGGCAGCCTGTACCATGATGAATTTGCAGTCTACATTTAAGCTTCAATAAAAGTGACAATAAGCAACTCAGAAATTTTCATCATGTTCGTCAAATCAGTATTGATTGTTGGACTTTGCGTGTTTGCGGTAAGATAAATAAATATTTTCAAGTAAATATTATCGGCATGTTTTATAAATAATTATAAAGCTGAAAAAGCGTTTTATGGTAACATTTTTATAATACCTATTTTATTTCAGTTTGTTAAATGCCAACCATCAATAAACGCAGATACGTTTAAAGGGAAAAATTTCCAAGCCGAAATTCTCGATGGAAGACGTTTCCGCGTAAGTTCATTCAGACAAGTGCAAACGCTTAAAATAATCACGAAAACAAAAAAATTTATTTCTATTGTAATGCAGGTTGAAAGGGCCGCGCAGCAGTTACCGTCAGATCCTTTACAGATGGCTGGACAAATGGCTGGAAAATTTACACCTCCTAATGTAGGAATGGGAGATTTATCTAACATGGCACAAAGCGCTATGGGCGCTGGAGCTCAGTCGGCTGGAGAGGTAGTTTCTTACATTTTTTCATAAAATAACAAATTATTATTAAGAGCAGTTGACTTTAATGACAGTAAAAAGAGTGTATAGACATAGAAATCTCGTTTTGACTGGCTCTGCCTCGGCTTGGCCTTTAAAAGTATTATTGCCGTTGAAAAGGACCTCGATTGAGGTCGAAACGTCGGCTTTTGTAAAGTAAAAAACCAAATTGTTTTTGACAGAATAAACCACTAGTCTCATTTCCCCCGATTATACAAATTATTATTGTTTATACATTTATTATTTTACTTTTTTTTATTCACCTTTATAATTTATTTATAGTTTCGAAATTATATATACTATTACATTTCAAGTAAAATTATAAATTATAAATTATTATCTGTTTCAGGCAATGAAGAATATTCCTGGTCTTTCGTAAACAGTGAATTATAAGATTATCTTGACCTGCAAAATATATATTTATTGTTAGTACTAAAAAGTACACTATCTTCTTACTTATTTACTTCTTGTAAATGAAAATTTAATAAAGTAGTCTATTCAGCAATATGGTGTATCTGTTCTACAACTTATTTATAAATAAATAGATTCTGCGCATCAACAAGTGATCGATTATAATAAAAAAAAATCTGTATTTGAATCTCCGTAGTACAAGAAAATTGTAAACGTTTTTTCATCGCCACGAATCACGACAGCCGCATTTTTCCTCCGAACCCGAAGAAGCATATAAATTCGTCTCGCGCGCAAAAGCGTCGGAAAGCCCGCCGCGAGGATAGGTGGGCGTTCGCAAAAGAGCCAGATCGAGAATGATAGGAAGCAATAAAGCGACACGGAGACGAGAAAAAGGAAAACGGAGGCGAACCGAGAGAAACACGAGAAAGAGCATGTCGTCCCCGCGGAGCCGGAACGTTCGCGTGTGCGTGCAAAGGAGAGACTGTGCGCGCATTAACGGTCCCGCGCCTGACTTGAGGCAGAGAGCTGCCTCTTGGCAATGCGAAATGCGCGCGACCGAGATTTCGATCGATCCCGTATATGCGCTTTACACAGCGCTAGCCGGCTTCGCCGCGCGCGGCAACCGCGAAAACCGAATCGATTCGCGAGCGCGCGATTAACCCCCTTGACAAGCGACATCTATTTTAAAGAGCGCGGCTGCACTCGCCACGGTTACGGGCGAAGAGAGAGAGAGAGAGAGAGAAAGCGACGGAGAGATTGATCTATTAAACGCGGATTCGTCGCCGACCGACCGCCGCTCGGGCCGACGTTATTTATTGCCGCGTCGTCGATGGATTTGTTACAGTTTTGCGGTGTGCCGTTGTTGCGCGCGCTTATCTTGGGCGCTTTACTGTTTCGGCCCGCGAGGGTATAATTGCCTTGGCGCGAGTCCGTACGACTTTGCTCCGGCGATTCTTTCGCCTTTTTACAGCTTGCGGGAATTCAATTTCAGAGTCGCTGCACACCGCGGAATCACCTTTTTTTTTCTTTTACGACGCCGCGCACGTTGGAACGATCGGAAAACTATGCTCGGGTTGCGATGGGATATATTGCGGATGATAAAATATCGCTTCTTGTATTTCTGAGAGGACTGTTAACAAGATTTTTATAAACTTGTTCAAAGTATATCGAGATTCGAAGTTTTAACTTTCGGTGCACTGTGCTCAGCAGGTTTTCGAAAGCATCTAATACTAAAATCTCTTTTTTTATTCCTAGAAAAGCGCTATTTTTCCTGCCGTTTCTACCGTGAGCCATCGAAAGTTTTCGAAAATTAATTAAAAGCCAGAAAACCCAGGCATCAAAAAGCCCATACTCATTGAGCGCTCCGAACGACCTTCGCCGGCGCTCCTCCGGCAGCGACGCGCAAATTGATTCGAAGCCGGGGCTCTCCTACAAGATCATTAGGGCTATTCATCCTGAATATATATATATAAATGCCCGGGAGAGGCGAGAGCAAAAACCGCGAGGGGCCTCTTACACCCCATCAGCGTCGTTAAAGCGCCTCGTCGCGGAGCCACGCCGAGCGGAGCGCGGCCTTCTCGCCGTTCTCTCGGCATACGGCTAATTGCATCGGAGCCGTGATATTCGCGCAAAGAAGCGAGGAGAAATCGGGATTGTTCGCGTCGATCTTTGCCTTGTGAAAATTAAGTTTTTCCCTCCGCCCCGGCAAAAAACGCGCCGCGGAGAGCTGTGTTATGTCGATATAGAAAGGATAATGAAATGAGAAATTGAACGAGATCTGGGGAAAATAGGTTGTCGTCGCGCTGGAAAAATCCTCGCCCGTTTCATGTAGAAAGTAAAATTTTATCTGCCCGCGGGGGCATTAAAAACTTGCCTTCTCGTCATTTTTCTCTTTTCAGCGCGTGCTCGTTTTAAATATTATCGTCTAAACTTAAATTACTATGATTCAATTATAAAATACGATCTCGCGGCACTCGCTAAACGTGGAAATAAAAACGAGCTTTTATTCTGCAATTTGAACGCGGGAGTAAAAAGTGTGGTAATTCGACGGTTAATCGTTGAAAGTTCACCAAAGCGTCAGTATTTTTCTCTCCGTACTTTCTAACATTCAGCAAAACAATATTTAATAATCCCTAAATTTTCCGGGCGATAAAATTTTCTCTTTACATCGCGGGCGCAATTAAATTTACGACGGGCTCGACGAGCAAAGAAGAAGAAAGAGAAAACGCGAGTGTCCGCCGCGGCAATTATGTTAAGTCGCGGCGAGAGACGGAGAGACGAGGCAGCGACGCGATTGACACATAATGTCCATCCGAAGAATATTTAGGCGACGTCCGAGACTTACGACGTTTTCTCTCCTTTCTACGGGGCTTGACAAATTGCCCGGTAAGGAGGAAAGGCTCGTTCACAGTGTCTAAGTGAATATGCCAAGCATTTATTATAAATTATAGGTCAAGATGTGCCCGACGCGGCGGGAAAACCTAGAAGTGAAAATAAAGTCGGTAAGGTCATCATTACACGCAAGGAATGAAATGTCAGCCGCTTTATCTTCCAGTACTGACGCGTTTAATGCAATAGTATAAATATTTTTTTTCATTTTATTGCATTCGTAATCAAACGCATAAAATATCATACATTTATTGAAAGTTTCGTTGAAATTTTCTTCGATATTAAGTAGACTGTTACTAACTGAGAGGAAGAAAACATTTTTTATTATCAATATTAGTAATTTTTAAATAAAAAATCCCTGCTCCTAGTCCTCGGAAGGATGCCTTTTATGCTTAACATTTCTTTAATTAAACACACCGTTTAAATTTTTCCATTTCTCACTGACGAAATTTCATTCGTGTATTATTAAATTTCAAAACAAATAAATCACAGATCTATCGAGTAGCTCCGTTCTCTCGACAATCTTTCACTCGGACAACATCCAATTTCACGCTTATCATCCTCAGTGCAGCTCACTCGCGCGAGCAAACAATCCAGCAGCCCGGCCGCCGCGGCGCATCTTAATCACTTATTATGACAAGAGCATTAGCGAAATAATGAATCGGGCTTCGCTCGTGAATTAATACACCGCTCGGCGAAAGATCGGCGCAGAAGCGAGCCGCTCCGCGGCAAACTTCTTGTCATCCAGGAACGCCGAGTCAGCGCTGCAGTCTCTCTCACTCCGCTTTTCCCGAGCGAGGCGTCAATCAAATTAAGAGCAGCCGCTCGATCCGTTTCATTCCGATGTTTTCCCGCTCGGAGACTGCGCGAGAATCGAAATCCTGGACGGCGGCTCTCTACTTCGCCGCTTCCGCGGTGGGCTGCGAAATTCCGGGCCGGAGCCGTTTTCCTATATTTTGTATTATCGTCCATTGCGACTGGATGCCAATGCGCTTTTTGCCGATTTTATATGCTCTCGGCCAGATTTTAGCGACGAGTCGTTGGGAAAATTATAGTTGTTGTGTACACTCGCGGGAAAGTTTTCAATTGGAGTGGCGAGCGTTTTTGTTCCAAGTGGATGCTAGTCTCCGAGAAAATGAGGTTTTGCTTTTTACTATTATTAGAGAGGTTTTAATATAATGTTGTATAAAATAACACGGCTATTTATTAAGAGTCTTTAATATTTTTTGGAACATTTTCTCAATACAAATTCGCAGCACATCTGCCTTTCGGATAAATGTTTAAATAACTGTAACCGCAGCAAGTATATCATTTTTTAAACACTTTTCCGTTTTAACGAACCTCCCAAAAGCAGACAGTTAATTATTCTGATATCTCTCGGTGTCCTACATACTCGTCTTAAAACTCTCGAACGACTCCCCTAATTGCCCATTTATATTCATAAATTCCCAACCGAATTCGTCGCGGGACGTATAAATTATTGCGCAAGAGCCTTTCATTACGACGGTGCAGCATCTTGCCCCCCCAAAACGTTATCCGGAAAAAAAAGAGAGCAAAGTGCATATACAGCCAGCGTCCATTTAAATGAACGGCCTCGAGCTCGGAATTGTCATTGTCCGCGAGATTTCAGCGCGCTGTACCACTTTCCGAACTGCAACGTAACACTTTCCGAGCCGATATCGGCGCGTTTTATCGCCTCGAATAAAAAGAAAAGGAGAACACCTTCCCCAATAAAGTAAGAGTATACCGCGGCGGAGCGCGCGTTCGCTGATGTAATTGCACCGCGGACGAGCCTCGGTGCCAGAGCAGTGCAGCTCGGCGTTAAAAATTAAGTCGATATTCCTGCCGCGGAGGGGCGGAGCTCTCCGCTCGGCGGTTCCTTTTGAATCGCGGGGCCGGTAGCGTCTCGAGACGATAAAGGCCCCCGTCGTGCGTGCGCCCGAGCGAACGGGATTGCCCACACACGAGTCACCTACTTCCGACACCTCTCTTTCTGCTGCTCGACGCTTCACGCGCCTCTGAGCAATCATGCTGATGGCTTTTGCGCCGCGGCTGTATCTTTTAACTCGCTGCAACGCGGCCATTTTTCTGGCCGCCGCCGTTAACTGCTCGAGTGATAAGTGCCGACCTAATTTTCGGGGTATTTTATTTTCTTTTATCGATAAAAACAAATGATCTCGAGTTGAAGGAGTTGGGTTTAATGTGCAATATAAAATCAATGATATTATGCGTCATGGTTTTTTGAAAAAATACGCGGCAAGTTCAAAGAAGGCACTGAATTCTAAAACGAAAATTAAGTTTTTTCACTATTGTTAAAAAAGGAACGAAAATAAAGCGCGCGGTCGGTAACTTTTTCACCCAAAAGCACATTTTGCAGCCGGCGCTTCGACCGGCACTGGGACGGCAATAACGAGCTTCCCCAAACATCGCGCGAAAAATGACGGACGACCTTTTACAAAAAGCCAAGCTAGATTTATACGCATCCTGCCCGCAGTCTCCGCGTCGAGCCAGAAGTAATGATCGGCAATCTTTCAAACCGTCCCGAGCGCGCGCTTTCAGCATTTTTCGGCTCGATATTGAATTCGTCGCGCGTCCGCGCGGCAAAATGGAAAATTACGCGCGCACTTGCACTCGCGAGCCGCGCGCGTATACATCATCGAAATTATCGCTGTAATGACTGGCTCCTTTTCCCCACCCCGTTTCGAGAGGCAACCTCGTTTAAGGAGAAATTCAGTTTCGACGAGTGGAAAAGTTAACGAACCTCTCGACTCGAGCACTTATCGTTAGTGGGTGAAAAGCCCTTTTTTCGAATCCTTTCCAGTCTCTCTTTTGCGGGCGCCACTTTGGGATTCGCGAACGCGCCTCGATGGCCGATGTAGGCGCCGTTAATAAGCGTATTCGATATACGTATTCTGACTGCTGTCGCTGCCGCGGAGAAAGACTTTACCATAACTTTTCATTTAAAGCGTTGGACCGCTGACATATATTTCGATTCGCATAGTAATTCTCTATTTTATCGCCGCGATAAATAAATGACAAGTACAGATAGCGGATACTCGAAGAATTATTTATTAGAAAATAAATAAGGCTTAATCCCCTCGAAGCGGAGCCATTGCTTATTCTTAAAAACAAGGACCCTCCTCGATTTACAAACTCCCTTATCTGAACGAATTAAACTTGCAAATGCAGAATCCACGAAGCTAATCTTAATAGCCCTCAAACTACCATTCGCACTTAGAAGCTCGTAGTTTTGCACGGCGCCAGAACCGCATCGCCGATGGGTGTCCCGTCGATAATTTCCCGCCGCGGTGTGCCCAGCTTGCAAACGCGATCGCTGTACCGGCGCTCGTACATCAGCACGCGTATACCTCTAGCACGCGGAAATGTTTGTTTACCGGCCGCCGGCGGTAGAGATGCGCCGGTTTACTCTCGTTTTGTTATTACAGATTTTCCACTTAATGACGTACTTCGCAGGGTAAAAGCATATCGGCTGCTTTGAGGGTATACGCTGGTTTATACGCCTCCGAGGTGGTTTTCGTGTAATACGCGCGAGCGGATCTGGGTAATGAAACGTATCGGTGGCACGCCATGCAATTTTAGGAATGCATGTTTACGGAGTAACTGTTTTTCACTTTGAAGATGGTGATCGCTTTATTGTACGAGCGGAGGTTGCATAATAATCCGGAGCGGGAGACGTGCGACGATCGCCTAATAATTATGGAGCTTCGCTTGATGTCGGTTGCGGCTCAAATAAAAAAGGGAGATATGTAAAAATGACTGGTTTCCATTGTCTTGAGCCTGGAGATTCTGCTTAGCTTCAATTTCTGAGGTAGCACTAGGCTGATTCGTTGTTTTCTCTTTATAATTCACCAATTCAGAGCATTCGAAAGCTGAGATCAAACCCTGTCTACTGAAAACAAATTATTCGAAAATCTTTACTTCTTCAAAAGTTGCAACTTCAAACAAAAATTACGTCGAAGCAATTTTGGTCTATTTTTGTTGTAAATCTTCGTTTTGATTCTATTATTCGAAAAAATTAAAAATTTAATTTAATAAAATAAATCCTTTATTTGCACTGTCATTATAGAATCAAAGACCATTTGAAAATTTATGGACACACTTTTTTCAATAAATAGGACTTGTGATCTTAGCTTTGAATCCTCTCAATTAAAAGCTCTAAAATTCATTGTTCTAAAATTATGCGTGATTAAACAACCATAAATATAGATTTTAACTAAAAAAGCACATAACTTTTCAAAAAAACTAACGTTAGACTGAATGGATGTGGCTTCTTTAACAATTTTTGTTAGAAAACACATCTGAAAATTACAACAACATTCGTGACTCAAACGAATGAATCCTCTTCTTGTCATATCATCTCCTTGATTAAGCTTTGTATTGAAAGATACTGTAGATGTAAATGTAATCAATAAAATATTTTTTAAAAAAATAACATAGCAAATGTATCAAAATATTTGAACGAATTATCAAACAACTAGTATAGAGAAAATAGTTTCTTAATTTTTGTACTTGAAAAGGCTGTATTTGTAACTCAATAAGGTACCATTAAGATTTAATTTAAATTTATACGTCGAGGAGGCAGGTGCGCACGAGGGCGTTCATCACGGAGTACGGATCGCAGTTGGAGCTCGGCCGGCGATCCTGGAAGTAGCCCTTCTTCTCCGCGGCGACGATTCCCGGTATGTGGATGCTGACGTTACGTTTGGCGACGCCGGAGCTGAAGTGGTGGATGCTGCTGGCCCCGCAGCTGTCGGTGAGTCGGCGCTCGTTGTCCCTGCCCTCGCGCGGGTCGTACGCCCGGATGTGCTTCTCGTGCCGCCTGCTCAGCTTCTGGATCGCCTTCTCGATCTCGACGATGCCGTTCTCCTTGCGCATCGCATTGGTGGAGAAGTTGCAGTGGGCGCCGGCGCCGTTCCAGTTGCCCTCCACCGGCTTGGGGTCCAGTGACACGACGACGCCGCACTCCTCGGCGATGCGGTGGAGGATGTAGCGAGACACCCACAAGTCGTCGCCGGCTTTAATGCCTTCACTCGGCCCGATCTGAGGAGGGGCAAAATTTTCGAGGTTGGCTCGCTAAGTTAAGCCGAGCTTAGAGCTTTGCAATCGCGCGAAAGTCACGTAAGACTATTTGTGATCGAGGCTTTGTGCAATCGGTCAAAATTCTATTCCGAGACTTGGAATTTCATTGTTTTTAAAGCTATTATTATAAAGAGTGCTTAATGAAACAAGTTGTTAGCTTTTTTCATTCATTGATAAGTTCTTGTCGAAAAAGTAAGTAATAAATCAGTAAAGTTACAGGTTACACGTTTATATAAGGAAAATTGGGTACATTTAGAATAAAACAGTATAAATCTACAATCGAAAATATTTGCTACTTTCAATAAAACTAGTACTTAAATCAATCCCAGAATATGATACCAGAAAAACTACGAATCAAAATCATGCAAAAAGTTGAAAAAAAACAAAAAAAAAAAAAACGGAAAGTTTGTCTTTTAAATTAAAATAATTTATTTACATTTTTTTGATCGTTTAAAGCTTAAAAATTTCAATTTTTAAAAGTTCTTAATTCAGAAGCATATTTTAAAAACTATATGTAAATTTTAATTTTAAATTGTAAATGTTAAACATTAATAAATTAAGATTTGTCAAGGCAATATTCTTATATAAAAAGTAAAGTGCGGCATTCTCGGGAAGAATCTTTCTCAAATTCAAATCCCCAAATAAAACTTCGACGCGAAACACGATTTTAAAGCAAAATTATCCCATATTATACGACTTGTATAGTGCTTAAATCTAGCGCGCTTTATACACATCCCGGTTTTTTTTCTTTTTCACAAACGTGTTATGATATGTTCAGTGATTACTTCAACTTAACAAGTTTATGTAACTTATGCAATAAGCTCGCCTTTTAATAGACGTACAGGCGCACGCGATAAAGTGAATTTAAAAACACTTTGGCTACTATATAAATAAAACAACCACACGCAGAGAGCTCTTAATCAGCGCTGCGCCAGAAAAAAAGCTCCGACTTTATACAACCCATCTTTTTTTCAAGCACTTCTCAATCAAGCGGGAGCAAAGCAAAGTCTTACCTGGTATCCCCACTGAGACGGCATGACCTCCGCGTTGGTACCGCAGATGGAGATTCCGGCGTACAAGCAGGCGCGATAATGGGCCC
Organism: Ormyrus nitidulus; assembly: GCA_900474335.1. Lineage (NCBI taxonomy): Eukaryota > Metazoa > Arthropoda > Insecta > Hymenoptera > Ormyridae > Ormyrus > Ormyrus nitidulus. Next base: position 12,394 of record UCOL01004491.1, read on the forward strand.
GGACAATCTCGCGACCGATGACCCGGTCGGCGCCGACGCCGCAGTAGTAAGGTCCCTGGGGTGCGGGGAATCCGTCCTTCGGCCAGCCGAGGGGCCTGCCGTCCACGTCCATGAAGGTGTACTCCTGCTCGATACCGAACCAGGGTCTCCTGTTCCGCGTGATGTCCATGGCCTCCTTGCATTCCAGGCGCTTGTTGGTCATGGTCGGAGTCTGGTCGAAGTTGTAGGTCTCGCAGAGCGCGAGGATGTTCATGTCGCAGCTGAAGGGGTCCTGGTAAATGGCCACCGGGTGCAGGGTGATCTCGCTTTTCTCGCCGTGGGCTTGATATATGGAGCTGCCGTCGTAGGTCCAGTCGGGAAGATCTGCAAATGCAAAAAAAGCCAAACAGACATTTTATTAGTTTCAAGTGTCGAGATGCTGTTTTTTTATAAATTGCGCTCAAGAAGAATAAAAATACATAGCTTAAATAATTATTGACAGTGTGCCTTGAACAATGTGAAATATTTTATAGCGTAGAAAGTTGTAAATTAGAGACCTGCATCTTAGTCGGAGGAAAATATATGGTGCGACACCGTTTCAGTCGATGTGCTATTTCAATATTAACGTGACTTTAGCGTGTTATTTCGGAGAACAGTATCTGTTTTTCGAAAGAACTGACTCGAATGAGCTGAACCAGGAATATTCCATTAATGATGAATAATTTGCTCACCTGATGGATTACCCGTGAATCTGCAGATAGTTCGGGTTTTGCTTCTCAAACCTTCGCCGGTGCCGTCGATCCAGATGTATTCCGCTTGAATTTTGCCATGTGGGTCGACCGCCAGGTCAAAATATTTATTCAGCAGGGATTTGTTGAAAGCCGCATTCGGCTTTAACATTTCTTGCGACATGGTGAATTTGGTGATTCTGCAATTGGACGTCAACATTTCGCTCATTATTATTTTGCGGAAAATCATTGATAGAATTTAGAGAAGCTAATTATACAGCCATGAGTCTAAATAATCGTGGTAATAATGAAATTGAAAATTCTGAATGTTACTTTTACGAGTCAATTTTTTAAGCAGGATGTTAATAGATAGAAATTTCTTTTAATAAATTGACTCGTAAAAAAACCGTTCAGAATTTTTAATGGTTAAAAAAATTCAATTTTCCATTTTTATTGCAGAAGTTTTTTGATATTTAATTTATGGAAAAAATGAAGGAATTAATGTGTAGTTATAAAATTGCTTTCTAAAAAGTGTAGTTCCTTTGAGGAAACTAATTTATATATTTAGAGAATTTTTTGCGATTGAAATTGAATTTTTACTCCACTTCCGTAGCATCTTTCTGTTCCGCATGGATTACAAAGCACAACGCTTAATCAATATAAGAATAAACTGCTTTCTATGTATATTGTTTAAACGTTATTTGCAACTCCCAATGTCTTTCAACTAAACTCAAACATTATATTAAAACCATAATAGCTAACTTGCATTATCCTAAAGATTACTATATCCTAAAGATTACTTTACTATATATACTATAATTTAATAGAACTAATTTTTAATAGAACATTTCTCTCGGTGTAATAATGCAATTTTAAAGCCCACTCCTCTTTAAATGACAAAACGTAATCCTATAGTAATCATTATCTATCAGATACAACAATAAATGTCTTTGTTGCCACAATAATGATTTTACTTAAAAATTATTTAACATCGCAATCTTGTCGCTATTAAGACTCATTATCTCCGACCATCGCGTAAACAAAGCTGCCTGTACATCTACTCTACTAATGTTTGTCAATAAGTTCACAGAGTTCGAGCATTTTTCAGTATCTCGAATCCAGAATTGTCGCGGTGAGCAATCGTACGTTGTAACGCTAAACGTTAACGTTAAACTTACATTTTTCAATGTTTTTAAGGCATCGCCTCTTATCAATCAATAAATAAGTTGAAAGCATTGAAATGCATAAAAGCAGATTTTCTGTTGCGATTAAATGAACGACAACCAATTTTTCTAGGTTGATTTAGAGGCAAGGTGTGGTTTGTGCACATAAGAATCGTGCACATATTAATTGTGCACACTTTAACATTGGTGAAATTTATAT
>UCOL01004492.1:0-14475 GCA_900474335.1 Ormyrus nitidulus
GGCCCATTTGATCACAATAAGCTATATTTTTAATATATATTTTTGTAAAAACTCTTAATACTAAGGATTTTTTGTTTCAGGTGTTTTTTGAAAGGCAAATGATGGGAGTAAGACCCCCTTAAGTCAATTTTGATAATGCACCCGGCACAATAAATTAGTTATTTATTTTTTAATCTGAAATTTCTGAAAAAAGTAACAAAAAACCACACCGATAAAAAATCAACAGCAGCAAGTAGTTGACGACCCTACCATGTAACTCTATCACCACGTAGACTCCCCCCAGAGCCCAGCAAGTTACACCAGCCAAAAAGTCGAAATGGAAAGAAACGTCCTCCGCCACGATATCCCATCAGGTTCGCGTCGCCATACCGGCCGCGGGGGGAATAAATTCGACCGCCCGAGATTTTCCTCAGGTTTATCTCTCCCCCTTGCGCGTACAGGGCAAATCTCGTTGAGATACCGCGTGCCGCGCGCGCGAGCTTTTTCGTCCGCCTCACGTGCGCCGCATATGTACCCCGTAATTCGAGACCAGCCTTATTTGCGATGCGAGAGGGCCGGATTTACGTGAGAGGCCTCCTTCTTTCCGACAATCGAAGCGACGTTGACTCTGCGAGCCGGGAATTTAGTGGCCGATCAGCCCTATATACTTGAGAGCGCGGTTTTATTGGGACTGTCCTGAGCTGAGGTTCTTGCGTTGCGTTGGTTTTTTTTTAATTTCGATTTAAAGGTTTGATTTTCGAAAATTAAATTTCGAGATGATCATTTTTTTTATGTAACGTTGAAGAAAACCGTTTTTTGAAATCGAAGGAACGAACAAATTTTGTTTCTGGCTTGCATTTTATCTGAGAATTTTCGATTTATGAAAGGACCAATACAATTTTATTGAAAACGACAAACTAAAATGGCAGCTTTTCTACTTAAAAATTTGAACAGCCATTAATAACTTAGCTCCAGCTGGAGGGGCGGAACTTTTTGGATATTCCAAAGTTCCCGGATGAGAAGTTTGAGAAAGCAAAATACCGCGCAGAAGATAATCTGAATTAAGTCTTGAGGGAAGCTCTGCGAGGGAGAGAGAGAGAGAGAGCGATGATAAGTCTTATGATTATAAAATAGATAAGTTTGAATGCTCGGTCATGCCTCTGTAATTCCCCTCAGTGCATTAACATAGGTATGCAAATCCGGCGGAATAGTTACGGCAAATTCATCATGGAAATGCGAGAAAGACAGGCTTACCGAGGCCCGCCGGACCGCGGAATAATGAGAGAGAGAGAGAGAGAGAACGGCGCGCGAGGAACTTGCCGAAATAAAAATCCCTGCACCGCCGACTGTTTTCACGATCCGCTTCCTCAAAGGATTCCCGCGCTAATTTCATCTCTCTCGGCCTCTCGAATCTGCATAAACCGATTCCACCTCTTCTCGATTAATCGATTAGCGCTGTTTTCTTCGAGAGAAGCTTCTCTCCCTTAAGCAAATCCAATTTTCGTTCGTCAAACGGCAGCTTGACTGCAAAGGGCGAGAAAAATGGGAGGGAGTAAGCAAAACGGCTTCACTTTGAAAATTTCACTGAAATTTTCCCAACGAAAATAGACGACGCCCGGAGAGGGAAGGGGGGCATCAAAAGCTGAAAATAGTCTTAACGAACGTCGGGAAACGCTTTGCCAAAAAGGAGAGCGGGAGAGAGATACGAGATAAAATACAAAGGCGAACGATAAGGGGGGGGGGGGGGGGAGAAAAGGGCAAAGGAAAGCGCACGAAAGCGGAAGCAAAAACAGAGAACGGCCGGATATTTAACCGGGATGATAGCAGCTCGTTAAGCAAAACTTTGCCAGAAACTTAAGCGCCTTCCGCACGCGCGACGACGCGCAGGCAAAATTGCCTGATTTTACGGGGGCTCCCCCCCCCTCGCGCCCCGGCTTCGCGCGAAAATTAAAGAAATACACTCGCTCTCGATTTTCGCCCACTGCTCCCTAACTTTCGCCGGGGCGCTCGCGCGCGCCGTTTTCCACCCCTCGGAGCGATAAATATTTAACGCGAGGCGAGCGTTTTCGCGCCTCGTGGGAATACAGTTTCCCGCGAACGAGCGTTTTCATTTTTTTTTTAATTTTGCGGCTTTTTCATTGTTTCAGATGTTAATATGGTGGCGGAGCCGAAACCTCATCAGACTGGCCGCAAGCGACAAAATGTGGCCAAGACGGGAAACGATTGGTAAGTGTCAAATATTAGCAGGAAGAATTGCATAATGCAGTTTAAACTTTATAAAATTTTGAGTGAGAAACGTAAATAATTGATCAGGGCGGAATAATTGAATTTTGTGACTGCCTGAAGAATTCATTTGAATCGATTCAACGACACCAATTCTCTTCTATTGTTTAATTGAACAGCCTTTTTCGTTATTAATGCAAATATTAATCAAATTACTCAAACACTAGTTTGATTAAATCAATCGATCTTTTAGAGGAAACAAAGTTATTTATTTAAAATCTGAAAATCACCACTAAAATCATAAAAATTTTACTTAAAGTACACAAACCACCCCCAGATCTACAGCGGGAAAGAAATGAAGTAAGAAAAGTAAACAGTTATTCTAAGCAAGAGCACTAGATTGGAAACATTATTTCTGTATCTAATCATATACTTTGATAGTTCCAAAGTGAGAAGAAATTTTATAGATACCCCTTGCGTAGGGTTAATCACCCCTGTTTTCAATATTAAAAACATCATCATAATATTTCTACTGCGAAAAATATTGAATAAATATTTTATATAGAAACATGTTGAATCTTGATCATTATTATCTTTAAATGAACCTTATTCACAAAAACCACTCCCTTTGTAAGGGTGAAATATGATGATCTTTATTGCGAAATTGAATAAATGCAAATAAAAACGATCTGAGGTTTTTTATAAAGCAGGGGTGGTTACCCCTACGCAGAGGGGGTATCTATACAATTTCTTCACACTTTTGAACTATCAAAGTATATGATCAGGTACAGAAATAATTTTTCAAATCTCGTGCTCTTGCTTAGAATGAGTGTTTACTTTTCTTAATTAAAATTAAAAACAATGCCCAAGCTTGAATTAACCTTCCTCCTTTAAAAACTAACTATCCATTCGACGATTAAACTCACCACAGAACTCACCCAGCCACGTCGGAAAATCGGTCTCTCGCAAACGCGTCTCAACCAGTTTAAAAGGGTCGTCTTCGCGCGTCCGGGCAATAAAAAGTGTAACGGGCATCGGTCTCACTCAGAGCCTCTCTGCGTCGGCAAGCCTCGACAAAGCCGTCGACAGACGACGACAGTAGATCAAGAGCCTTCGCTCGTAGGCTGTAAAAATGACCAAATCCAATCGGCGCCGACGTGTCGCCTCGAGATTTTCTCCCCCCGTTTGCTCCCCACGGCCGTGTCGTTGCACGAGCTCCAGCTGCGCGCGTTCTTCTTTTTGGCGGCGCTTACATTTCTAGCCCACGTACTTACGTCGTTTTCGTGCTCTCGCAGTCTCGGGCGAGCGTCGCTGCGCGCTGCGACGTCCTTTTTTTTAATTAAAGAGGACGACGCTACGGTTTTTCGGGAGCTTCTTTATTTCTTTAATTCCGCGGGGGAATTGCCGTCGCGTTTTTGGGTCGGTGTAACTTTAATTTGGGAAACCTCGGGTTTCTTTTAATATTTCGTTACGGGGGGCTAATATTGTCGGATAAGTGGCGTTCTCTCCGAAAATCGATAAAGGGTGGCGCTCGGGATTTTACGATAAATATCTGACTAAAGAAAGATAAAATTGGAATAAGTTCATTGTACCTGGTCTATATCTTTTTTTACCCTCTCAATATTTAAGTTACCCACTTTTCTCCTCCTGCACCTTCGGAGATAGCAGATGCTCACCTACATTTCATTGTCGTCTTTTATATAGATTTTCATACTTTTAGAAGTGTTACCGGTCGGGTCGATGTCACTCTCTGTTCCCCAGAATCAGGTTTATAGTCAAAATCCGCCTCAACGCCTTTTGACGACTACGCTTCTGAAAGCCGCTTAACTGAAAATTTTATGCTGTCCTTGATAAATTGCATACTAAATCAACTCATCAAAAAACTATTCCTATTCTTGGCCTCTGTCAATACTCCTCTTAAAACCCCTTTTTCCGCTCCAGATTTTCAATTTATCAACGAATCGCCGCGGCTGCTAATTCAGTTCCCGAAATAATTTGACTCTAACTAACAGCCGTCATCGCGGCTCGATTTCTTCGCGCCCTCGAACATGCTAATACTCCCTCTCTCCCACCTCGTTCCGGATCCACATCTGCTCCTTCCTTCCCGCGAGCTGCACACAGTACATCCTGCTCTCCCGGGCTCCATCCACTATTTCAAGCCTCCCAGTCATCCCCCTGCTAACGGGGCCCCGGCCGCGAAATTGTGCTTTATGCAAGGAACGTGACCGGCTCACCTTTCCGAGAATCCTCTCCTCCCCCCACTACCTCGGATACTTGGCGGGCGCGCGCGACTTCGCGAATATATACAACGGGGCGCCGCGGCATTGCAAATTCAAATCGGATTTACGAGGCCTAACCAGGAGGGGAGAGGATTCTGCGCGCGCGCCACTCGCCCGCGATGTATACGTGATGTTTTCTTTATGGCTTGAGGTGCGCTGCTGTCGCCCATTATCGATGCCGCGGGGATTGAATTCGCTCGCTCTCTCTCTCTCTCTGGGATTTCGGAATTTTCTCTGATTTCGAGCGCTGAATTTTGCCGCTTGTCTCGAGATGCGTATGCTACGGTCGAGTGATGAAGTGCGTCGAAGTCATTTTTCGCGGATAAATTTGCCTTTGTATACTTGAAATGTTAAATGAACTTCTCGCAAGCTTCAGTCGATAAATTTTCTACAGCGGTAATCGAGTTATTTTGCGAAATTTTTCCACCCATCACCAATCGTCGAATCCTTTCCCCCGAGTCAACGTCTCAACTCTTCGCCTTGCACCACTACACGCGAAGCCCCCACCTCGCTTTAATCTAGTCATCATCGCGACTCACGCACCCACGCCTCCTCCTCCTCCTCCTGCGCGATAAATCAATTTATTAAGCATAGCGGCACACGCGAGAGCGCCTAATGCTCGTGGACGTAAATTAAAAAGCCGAACGGCGCGCGATCCTCAGCCCCGCGGGAGACGCGCCACGGGGATGAGTCGACGTTTGGCGCCGGGAAGCGGCTGTTAATTAACCAGCCACGGGGAGGAAAAGAGTGTCGGAGTGCGAAACGAGAGAAAGGAGGAGGAGGTTAGATTAGGTTAGATGGATTCGTCCCGAGTCTGGAAGGAGGCCAATTGGGTCGCCCGGAAGAATTTCGGCGAATATTGTTTGTAAGAGGCAACGAGGGGCATTAGTACTCTTAAATAAACTCATTCCCATTCCTTCTACATAACTTATACCCTCTTCTCGCGCAAATAAGTGCCTTAAAACCATAATCCCCCGGGCGCTCGCCGCGGCCGGCAACGCAAGGCCAGCAGCGGCAGCAAAGCAACCCAAAAGAGTATATTCAGAGAAAAGAGAATTTAAATTCCTCCGGCGGCGGCGGCCGCGGAGAAAAGAGCAGAGAGGCGGCAAAGAAATGGCGCGCCGCGCGAGAGACAGAGAGAGAGAGAAGAGCGGAAAGACAGAGAGAGAGGAAAACAGGCCGCGCGGGAGAGTAAGCGGCCGACTAAGACAGGGATGTAGGGAGATGGAGTGAGACGGAGGGGAGAGAGAGGGAGGCAGATAGAGTCCCGGGCAACTGGATGCGCGCACGTGAGCTCGTCCCGGTCGGACGGTTTAATCTTCCGAACAGGCCGGGCTAATGCCGGGCGCGTGCCGGAACATAACGCCACAGACGCACGCTGCAGGTTAGGCGCCGATTTTTTTTTTTTTTCGAGCTGCCGATCCGTTCGTATAATTGATTTGGCTTTCGTCGAAAGAAGCGCGGGGCGTAAAGTGGGCCTGTCGTCAAAATTCTTGCAGACTCGTCGCCTAATCCGGTTACCCGGCGAGGAATTGAAAATCCCCGAAATTGTCCCCCCGCAGTCGAGGTAAGAGAGAGAGAGAGAGAGAGAGAGCGGAACTAACGAAATTCCGCAACAAAACTTATTACAAATTCTCTCTCTCCGGGCGAAATCGCGTTATATCGCAGGCAAACAAACGGGCGGGGAAATTCGCGACCCCTTCCTTCCCCTCCCGAGTTAATTACTCCGTGCCATTAACGTTAACTTTCCACGAGGAGAGCGCTCTCCTTGCTTACAGCTCCCTCTCTCATTCTCCGGGAACGGCGAAGGAAACGCGCGGACCGGCATTATATCTTAACGCTTAACTAGTCGCGTCGATCCGCCGTCGTGTAAGTGCTCCTTTGTGCGGTGCAGAGTCCTGAAGATGCGCGAAAGTGCTCCGCACCGCTGCCTGGCGCGCGGTTTCCCAGACTTTGTCGAAAAGCTGCGCTCGCTTGCTTTTTATTTTTTTTTTTTCTGGTACTCGGTGCGATAGGGAGGAATATCGGAGCGTTTTAAGAGCGAAGCTGCACCGGCAAAAATGAGAGGAGGACAAACTCGGCGAAAAAAAGGGGGTAATCCGCTTATGAACTCGGTGTTCTGTTATCGATCTCGCGTCGCCGGTCTTTCCATCGCAGTCCGGTATTAAAAGGCCAAGACGGATCGAAAGTAATTTCGCCCAAGTCTCTGCATTATGAATAAACTTCGGCATTTTCGATCAAACGACCGCTTAATGCGAGTTAAATAAACGTCGCGTTAGATCTCGGTAAATGCGTTATTACAGCTACGTCGGGACAACCCGACACTGCCGGAAGAGGCACAAACTCTCCGCAAACTCGTCTGAATTACACATGTAAATTAACCACATTCACAAACTACCCGGAGAGCAAAATTCCTAAAACGCCACTTCTCCCTCCTAATAAGAACTCGTGCGTCATGAAGTCGCCTTTGAGCAGCCGACGTATATATCCGGGACACGAAAACGGGAGAATTCATTGTCGCTCGGGTCCTACATTATCAGTGGCACGCAGTTCGGCCGGCGCACATCGATAAAAACGGAGGCGCAACCTTTTTGCTCGCTCTAAAAGCCGCCGCCGCCCCACAGCGCGCTTTTCGCGTCTGTCGCCGAGGCTTCTTTTGGTCTTACTCCTCTCAAAGCTCCTCCCGCGCTCCGCCTCGTCCTTTTATTCCGCTGATGCGTTTCAATCTCGCGCGTCTGCCTGGCGCCTTAAAAATTCAGTGACTTTTATTCCGCGACGGGGAGGCGGCGCATCGCTGTTTCGAAATAGTCTACCCGCCGCGCGGCTGCTGTGTGTGTATGGATTTCGAAGCTTTTTCGAGGAACGGTTGAGTTTTGGACGGACGATAAAGATAGAACAGGGTGGAAAAATGGTGGATTCAATCGCTGGACTTGAAAATATTTCAAATGTTAGTCTGCTATATAAAGCTATTCTTTGACATTCTAATAAATTACAGAAGGACTGCAATATTTTTATTGTAATCCTTAATAACAAGGGTACGAAGCGTTGTTCGAATGAAGATTTTTTCCTCGACTCCGCGATGCTTTCATCTCGTGTATTCAACGTCGTTCTCTCCTGAAAGGCCGAGCTTATATCTTTTCCACGAGTCCCGAGCAGTTTTTTTTCCCTTACCGAGTGACGGGTTTGAGTGTCGGAAGACGTCGCGCATACAAAGCCAAATGCCTTTTTCTCGCTGATTAATTGTCTCCCGCTTTAATCCCTGCCTATATGAATAGACATCAGATCTGCCCTTCACATTGAACCGCTCTATATATCATTCCCGGCGTTTCCTTCTGCTCAAAAATTCTCAAAGCAACGGAAGCCGAAAAAAAACGACTTTAACCGCGCGCACTCGCCTATTTACTCCCCTCGGCGAGAGAGTAAAAGTGCTCGGGAATTATTTCGCTCTTACGCTCGAGGCGTGCTTGCGGCGGCGTCGAGCGCGGCAGTTGGGCGTGACGTTTCCGCAGCCGGCCGCCCGACTGATATATAATACGGCCTTGTCCAGCGGGCAATTGTGTTCTCCTCTCCTCCCGCTGCTCTCCCCTCGTCCGAGGGACTTTGACGTCGCGTCATTTAACGTCAAGACGCGCCGTCGCGTATCGTCGACGGTTCTTCGCGGCTTCTCTATACTTTTATTCACCGCCCTCGAGAGCGGTTCATTCGTATCGAGCGGGGACTTTGGTTTCGTTCCGCGGAGGATTGAAAGGCTGTTGGGAAAGTTTAATTTACTGATTTTATTACCGGTGCTTTCGTCAAATATATTTGGGCGTTGGTCCAAAGTACTTTTCAAAGTATCTTCCAAAGTGACCAAGGGTCTAACTCCTGAAAACTCGAGATCTTTGATCTCGTGGAGGAGAGCGGCTCTGGCGAGCGGACATAAATCTCGCGTTACCTGGTTAGAGCAGCATCTATCTTAGTCTTGTTTGCTCGCTACCGCCCCCACCGTCGTATCTCATCCTCAGCTACCGAAATAAAGGCCGAGAGTTCGCTCGAGCGAATTACCGAAGCCAAAGTCTCTCGCTTTTTTTTTCGCGCGGCAGGAATATCTTTTAACTTTTCTCGATGCCGGATCACGGGCCGAAGCTCCCTGATTTCAAGTGGCACGGCTCCTTATACTTTCGCTTCTTAATCGCGGTATTATCTATCCTTGGTGACTTCAAAAATTGCCGTCGACAGTCTTTTCTAGCTCCTCGTTTCTGCGTATTTCCACACGCCGAGGAACTGTTGAGGTTCTGCTTGAGACAAGTCGAGATTAAAAATGCCGGGGTTGTTTTTCGTTAATCCGTGAAATTGCCTGAGCTTTCGCTATCATGCAAATTGACAAAGCAGAACGGGGAAAGTATTGTTGAAGTGCACTCGTGTCGAAGAGCCAATTTGGTTGTACACGTGCATGCTCTTTTGGATTCTGACGTGTTTTGTGCTCGGGTTTGTAAATTAGAGTAGTATATCTATAATTACGTAGTGGAGAAGATAATGAAGAATAACTTGAGACATTTTTTAGCATTTATTTATATGAATAAGTACGTTTTAATCACGTCTAGAATAATTACTTTGTCTTTGAATCAATTACTTGGCCTTGTAAGCTCAACTCGTGTTTACTAAGTTACTTATTGCCTAACTAGGTCTATACGCATCTGATTGAAATGCCAATCAATGTCCCGTTATTAACACTATACCACTTTCTGGTATTGACAAATCATTTTATCGCTGCTAATACTGCAGAGCTTAATTAATGTAAGCTAGATTAGATATGATATTGTCCCGAAATAGAGTAATTACATCCCTCCAATTATTGAGCAATGCATTACAGCAACGAAACTCGACTGGTCAGCATGTTCATTATAACTGCAATACGTTCTTGTTGCGTGTCTGAGCGCAGTCTTCGAAACGAAAGAGTTTTAATTAATTGCGTCAAATCAATCTGTTTCCCAAGTTCCTTTTTCAGTCTTACACTAAACTTAAATCTATCGACAGTATGAAAATATTACAAAAAGTTCGTTACCCCGTAGAATATCACCACCTTCAACTAAACGAAAAGCCAATTAAAATCTCCTCGAATCACCTCCGTAAAGGGCAATTCGCGCGAAGACAAGCGATCCCAATCCCCGCCATTAACATCTCGCGCTCATCCATCTAATAAAGACGAACAGCCGCCGCTGCGAACGGCCCTCTTAAAACCGGCGAGCGTACATACATCCGCTCCCCCCCCGAATACCGCGGCGCGAGCATATCGAGCCTCCGCCGCGCGCGCGCGAATGATAATCAATTACTGCTTTACAGCCGCGCTGTATTCCGCGCCGTAAATCACGGGGACACATCTCGTCCGCCGACAGTCGCGCGAGAAAGCGGCGGCCCAATCGTAAAAGCGAAATCAACCTGGACGCGCGCAATGACGTTCCTCGGGGCGCTGACTTTCCGCGCGCGCGCCGCGGCCGTTAAAACGATCGTTCGCCGAGGCGTGTAGTTTGCCTGGGGGGGCGATACGTTCGAGGGCTTCGGACGCTGAATTTCTTGCGTGGAGGTCGTTGTCGAAGCGGGTGAGATGCGAGGTGTCATACATTTTCGGCTGCGAGAATTCGTTCGAATATCTGCAAGAAATGAATACGCGCGCGTGTAAACATTTAAATGAATTAATATAAAAATTATACATGCGTGCTTTCAGCTGACGGTTCGAATGAAATGTTAAGAGGGATATTGAGTTGTCAGTATATAAAACGATAAATTTCGATTAATGTCTGAAATTTGAATTTTTATAAAAACGAAATCACATGAATGCATTAACTTTTATTGTCGATCTCCAACGTGTGTGTATGCGTGTGTTTTTTATCGCATTTATTATTTTGATGCGTGGGTATTTATGTAAGGAATTGGCAAAATGGAGGTTAGTTGATATTCAAATATTCCATTTGAATTTCGCGCTGATTTCCGTCGCCTTGGAATATTTACATTATTGGAAATTTACGAGGGAAAATCTGCCTCCCCCCTCGGGGACATTGTGCAGACAAATGGCGAGCGAAAAAACTCTCTCGCCCGCCAAGCCGGAGTCGTAGGAGGGAAAAATACAAAATCAGCGCGCTGCGCGCCGCTGGACAGAAATTCTTACGTGTATGCGAAATCGTGTATATATTATTCGGCGAGTGAATTTTCAAATTACCCGCGCGTGCATTAGAGGGTGAAATTATAAATTTATGCGCGCCGGACGCAGCCGCTGGCTTCGTTTGCCGCGACTACTGAATTGCCCGCTATTTTTGAATGGCGTCAAAATGTGCAAATTCTAGTTCGCGGGGAATTTATGTAGAGTCTACTGACGCGTTTAGATAAATGGTATTGTTTTTTTAAGTTGTAAATATTTGTTTAAAAAGGGGACTTGATGTTTTATAATTTTCAGTAGTAAGAAACAAGTTTGTTCAGTCATCGGCAGTTGCTTGAACCGCTACATTTTAGTCTGTTCTTTTTGCACAAAAAATTGAATATAAAACTGTGTTCTCTCGAAAAATGTAAATACAGATCCAATTCTGTTTATCCCGAAGGTAAATATACAGGCAAAATTTTTAAAAACAAGTATGAAAACGAAACCAAACTTTGTAGGTCTTATCAAAATTTGTATACATATACTATATACATATATTTGCAGATATATATATAAAATTACAGTATATATACACATAAAAATCATGAAAAATCAGGAAAATTGATCCAGCCGTTTGATATAACCTTCCTTTTCTCGTCGCTAAAATACGTAGCAGTAACTCGTTATTGCATCATCCATTTTTACAAGCACATTAATCGGAAAAATATCAAGTTATGCAACATCTCTGCTGAACAGTTCCGATCAGTTACCTTTCAATAAATATATATTTAATAATGGAATTATCGGATATACGCACAATCACCACATAAATACAAAACGAATAAAAACACCGCAGCTTATCAGCAAAAAAAGGGCGCGTTTACGCTGCCGAGAAAATCGGCTTTTCAAGCCCTCCTGAAAATTTCAATTCCGCATTAATCGCCTATTTTCGAACGAAGCGCAAAACCAACTCCCGGATAGAAAAAAAAATCACCGGTGCCGGAAAAAGCGCGCGCATTTGAATTGTTCAATGATCGAAGAGAGAGAGAGAGAGAGTGGCGGACAGATGGGGTATTAATAAAAAGCGAGTGCACAAACGCGTAAATTATGCTTGCTAAAGGCAGGAAGCAGCGCGGCTCATCTGCCACGTGTCGGTAGGCTGCCTCGCGCAATTACTGTGGGTGCAGGCTTTTTCTGCTCTTTGACGCTTATTCTTTCTGCTGTTTATTTCGGCTGGGATCCTTGGCTGCGTGACCCGATACTTGGAAATCGATGCGCTTGCACGGGAAGTGCTTGTTAGCTTTTATTAAAATGAGTGAAATCCCTAACGACTGATTAACAGGCTCATCATAAAATTATTCTTTAATCAAAATTTTATTTTAGTTCGAAATATTAAAGGATAATTTCTATAATAGAATTAATTTATATACAATTTCCGATAAGTTTAGGCTTACATATACAAACGAAAGAAAGAAACGATTTGCAATTCAATCCCATTACTGACTTTCATTCCAATCGCAGCCCCGCGACCGCACTTACCCAGCAAAAAAAAAAAAGCCCACCGACGCGGCGCGGCATCACTTGTTTCTGATTTACGCCCAGCTATTGTCTTCGCTCTCGGGCGGCGTCATTTTTCCCGCAGCCGCTGCCGAAATTTACGTTATTATAACGAGAGTGATTTATGATAATTATCGAGCGCCCGGAGACGCGGCTATACACCCGTGTTCCATTTTTTCCGGGAGCCTCTCTCTCTCTCTCTCAACTATTATCAATTGCGTGATTAACGAGGCGCCGTTAATTCTCCATTATTATAAATGCTTTATGCGCCGCGACACCTGCGAGGTAATTTCTCAGATAAATAAGTTAATTATGATTTAACCCGTGTGCCGGGGCAATTTTGATGTATGCGCCCCGAATTATCGGGCCCGAATCAACGCTCCGTTACCTCGAGCGACGAAGTTCGAGCGTGGCCTCTCGTTCCTCGATTGCTTGGAAAAATATATATTTGCCGGCGCCGCGTTTAAGCGGCTTATCGCTGAATTATTTGCGACGCCGGTAAGGAGAGGCTCGCGGGTCGGTGCACGTAGCGCGTAAGGAATTTGTGATTTATGAAATGTTACCGGGTATACTTATATCTGGTCGTGTATGTTAATTGCCGCGGCGCTGCGTAGGAAGTCGAGCGAGAGATTTATTGCGATTGATACGACGCTAAAATGCGTTCAGCCTGATTTTTTAATTAACGAGCCTCGCGTATCTTAATTCTGCGTTTAATGCCGCCTCGTTACTTCACGCGAGAAAAATAAAAAAAGAACTCGCCGACTATTTACACTCGCGCGCGAAATTGTTACCGCTAAACCCCAGCCTCAACTGTATAAGAAACTAGCTCAACTATATACAAGCAGAAGCTGCCGGACTTTATTGAAAAATACACAAAGGCGTCGCTCGAGCGGAGGGGGCAGCGAAAGAAGCCGCGCGCGCGGCTTTTGAAAAGGCGACGAGCCGCCCGAGAGAGAGAGAGAGAGAGAGGGTAGCCTCTCGCGGTAACGGGCCGACGTATGCATATTAATAAGCCCAGGGGGCGCGGCATGGCATTTCACGCCTATCGTGCGGCGCACCGTGAAGATCCCGCCCGAGGATAAGAGGCTCTCTCTCTCTCGCGTAATAATACAAAAAAGCCGCGGCCGAAGTGGCCGGAGAAGGAGAGAGAGAGAGAGAAAGAAAGGGGGATCGTTTGCATAAATGAATGCATAAACTTTCTCGCATTGATTCCGAAGGAGTAGCTGCGTAACTTTGTCGCGTGCGCGCGGAGCTTTAATTACCATAGGGCGCGGATATCGGCAGGAAGCGGGGCTTAATTAGATTTTTAGATTCCGGAGGCCCGATAGACCGGCGGCTCCGTGACTCATCGCCTCTACGTACAGCTGATGTTCGAGCGGGGTGAGATGCTGCTTTTCGACGGGGTTTTCCCGGTTTTTTAGTCGATCGATGATTTTTTTAATGAAATTAATAGTAATAGTAGCGTTCGGTTGTGCTTTCTGATTACCCTCGTATTCCAAATGAGAATTTCGATCGCACAGAGAGGGAGAAGCGAAAAATGAAATGTAAACAAACCTATTTTCCGGCCAAGCGGCGCGGAAAATGATTTTGTTTTCAACATTTTTTAAAATTAAATAAAAACAGTCGACGGTTCAGTTCAGCAACTAAACTTCAATTATACCGAGTTTAATAAATTCCCTCGAATCCGCTCTAATTAATTTCACAAATAAACCTCGTAAAAGGTAAAAATTAAAAAAAAACGCCGCGGCAAAATGCTCGTGAAAGCGCAAAAGCACCTGGGGGAAAAGGTGGTGCGAGCTCCTGAAGTAACCGCATCTCTCTTGTCAAACTCTCGGTCGGTGTTTTTGAAAACGCGCGACAGACCCGCGACGAAAGGGACGCGTACTTCCGAGGGGAAAGTGATCGATGTAATTATCATCGAGTACAACACAGGCCGCCGCGTGAGAAAATCGCGATTGATACGAGCCGGGGAAAAAGTTAATTAGCCCCCGTGGCTAATTAGTTTTGCGCCTCGCGAACAGCCGGTAGGGGGAGGGGGGAGAGGGGCTATTAAAGCTGCACCCCGGATATATATATCTGTTCGCTGACTTTTTCCGCGATTTATATCCGCCGCGCAGGGCGGACTTGTTTTCACTAGTCGATTCGTTCCGGGGCTTTTTATTTTTGTCAATTAGTTTAAGGCTTGATGTATCGCGGGGAGAGCGGAAATAAGGATTTTTATTTTTTCAGTGAGGACTAGTGGCTTTGGAATAAATCTAGTTTATATATATATATAATATTAAAGTTCAAATGTCCGTCTGTCTGTCCGGCCAGTCTTCTATATAT
>UCOL01004493.1:0-14470 GCA_900474335.1 Ormyrus nitidulus
GGTTTTTTATATGTACAATGTGTGTACCAAATTTGAAAAGAATCGGTTCAGTACTTTCCGAGTTCTGATGTCCACCGATTTTGAAAAAGTGGTTTTGAGAAAAACGCGTTTCAAGTTTTTAACTCTGATCCTCCGCTGTTAGAGGAGGGGTCACTAAAAGGCCTATAACTTTGTAAGTTTTGCACCGATCGACTTGAAATTTTGACAGAATATTCTTGAAATTATTTACTATAAGAATCGCCAAAAAAAAATTTTCGATTTTTTGCCCGTACTCCCCCCTTAACTTAAATGTTAGAAATGAAAATAATTTAAAGATAAATCAATCGTCTTTTAAAATCTTTGTGCGGTTTTTCGCCGCAATAAACATACGTGAAATTAAGCTAAAGCGGTTAATGAATCAATATGCAAATCTGATTTTTATAGAAACATACAGATTCATTTAAGCGGATCGCACTAAAAACGCAGTAAAAATTTCCTAATGAGCGCAGCATCTGCATGTAATATCTGACGTCGCATATTACATTTTGTATGCGAGTGTTCGCGACGTAAACGAGGAATAATGTTCATGCAATATCGCAGAAGCGCCCTCTCTCTTCTGCGCCGAAGCGCGTGCGCTGACGCGTATAATACATGTGCGCTGACTTAGTAATTGCTTCACGTTGACTAGGCGCCTACTACACGGGCAGCTTCGACAGGCCAATTGCGCGCATGCAGTCACACTGACAAATTCTCATACGGAAGATAAAAGATGTACGATGCTGCGCAGAGCCGCAGTCGTTAAGAATTGACAGTGATGGCAATTTGCCTTTTTTGATCGATCTTCGATTGTAGGAGAGGGATTGTACAATTGTTCGCTAATATTCACTAGCAGGTTTCTTGAAACAAGTAAAATCGTTTTATTTTTTATCAGCGTATAATAATTATTGTAATATATTTATAATCTTTGAATAATCACGAGTTATTTACTCACAGGCTATAATTTTTGGTTCAATTTGTTCCCATATGTTGATTTCAATTACATCAATTTGATTAGATAGAATTATTATTATTTAACACTAAAATTTCGAAGAAAGTGATTTTTAAATACGATTTTCTCATAATTAAGAAAATTAACTGTTAAGCTTTGAACTCGCACTCTATTCTCTCGCATTCATGTGTGTATATAATGTATTTGTTTACCGAGCCCTCTAATTGGCGAACCCGTGTAAGCTGCGTTCCCAGTCGCGTTCGAACAACGCAAGTATACGCACTCGCCAGCGTGAGAGCTCGTGCTGAAATCCGGCAAGCTATGTGTAAAACCATAATCGCTGTAATTATTATTTTATAACGACACGTATATAACAATATAAGAAATAATGGTTTAATAAAAACTAGCGTGGAATCATTCTGTTACAATAAAAGTGTACTTATTTATTTGAACTACAAATCTCCATATCTAAATAATTTATTCTTACTTCCATATCTAAATTCAATATTAACATTGCATGAAAATTCATAAATTAGTTGAACTCATCGTTAGAAATTTATTAACTTTACTCCAAATGACAGAGTTTGATTTTAAAAGGACGGTTATACGATTTTGATGCTTGCTACTTGAATAAAATTTGATATTCGACGGACGAAAGCAAGTCAAGACCGCTGTCATAAAATCAGCTTGGCTTCTAATCGTTTTCAGATTGTAATTAGACGCCTTAAATGACGTCGCTTATGCGACTATATCCTGTATGCAGATGTATATAAGCCATTATTCGTGACAAGTATCTCTTTTAGAAAACTTCAGTGCCCCCTTGTTACTTCGTAAATAGGCAACTGTAAGTCGGTTCCTCTAGAAAAGCGAATGAGAAGTACGAGAAATAAGTAATTAAGTTTGCATTATGGAAATTCCACCGTTTCGGGGATCGATCCGAGGGACAGCTGTAACGTACACTAGTGAACGGTACATGTTGATTAACTCAAAGCAAATTATTCCTCGATTCTCTCGCTCTTTTTTGATTTTCTAATAAAAACTTGAATTGAAATTTAAAAAATCGTACTATTTGAATTTATTTTAGTTATGACCGTAAATTAATAATACTTTATACTGGCTTTATACTATAATTTTACATGCACTATGACTAATGTAAAATATGCATTAAATCATATTGCATATACACATTCATTTTAATGCATTATCAACGTAAACATTTTAGATTTTCTACTTAAAACTTTTACTTTTGTATTTCAGAATCTTTTGTAAATATAAGCAAAATTTATAGCTTCGTACGAGTTACATAATATCAAAATTTTTGCGATTATCGTGTTTGATCAGCATACTTACAATTCATTTCCATTTTTTATAATTAATGCAAGTGCGTTTAATAAATTATCTGCGAATCTTTTACATACGAAGAAGAAACGATTTGTTACTATTATTCGACTATTTATTCTGCTTTTTATTCCAAACTTTTATCGAATCTCAATGAGTTTTAATGTAATGTAGTCTTTTGCAGAATAATTACGGCCACAAATTAAGGTTTCTAATAAAAGAAATTTACTTTATAGATATGTTCTTCATAAACGTATGCAAATAATACCTGCTTAACAGATATCGTTTTTTTTTTTTTTTTTTTTTTAACAGATTTAGATTTGACCAGCCTTTGAACCAACGTAGCTTTAAATTCCTTTTTAAATTTAAATTTAAAATCTGACAGATATTTTTATTTTAATTTTTAAATGCTTATTTGATAACGTATGACGCTTATGACGCATATGTGGAAAGACATGTTTTAAATCAGTCAATCGTAAACTTGCGCCTTACTGCTCTGGTCGATCAATCTTGGTCCTTGAAAATATTCTCTTTCCTATTCACCTATACTGTATTTGCATACTATATATAGTTTCTCGTTTTCAAGCTTCCCTGAGCGTTCTGAAGGATATTTGGAATTTCTACGGATGAGGAGCTCGGATCGCAATTGGTACTGGCGCAAATCATTCGCTCATTTCCGGTACGAGTGCTTGCACATTTTAACGGCTTGGCATTCTTTATTGTTTCTTTGTTTGCTTCTAAGATTGTCCTTCTTTGACGATTCTTGCAAGGGTGAGTTATATGCCATTGAAGCAGAATTTAAAGTTTAATTTATCCTTTACAAATTAAAGTTAGCATTGTTTTCATGCATTTCTGAATTTATCATCACGAATGTTATTATTTTTAATTATTAGTAAAAATAATTTCTAATTGTTAAAGAAATAATATAAAAGAAATTGAAACCCTATAAAATGAAGACCATGTACGCAATAGTATCGGCTATAAATGTTTAAGTTAAATTACTTGAATAATCTTTAAAATATCTCTTTTTACTTGTGTGTAATAGTGTTAAACAGAAAATCATTTTGTAAAAATTACGACTGTAAATTGTGTATTGACGAAGTTTGCGAATATTGTATATCGATCAATGCAGATTATTGTTTTTTATATTGGTATAAGGTGAATGTCCCAATTTCTACTCACTTAAGAGAACGTAATATCCCATTTTCTAATCATTTTACTTTACATTTTATTTATAAATAGATAGAAGTGAGTAGAAATTGGGACATTTACCTTATATTGCTTATACATTTCCAGGCGCTTTCCAAAGTTTGAAAGGTACGCTATTTGTACAAAGCATACAATGCGTATTATGCTAAATGCTTGTTTCACAGCATTATTGTTATTGAAAACTGAGAAACTTTAAATAAGATAAATACGTCGTATTGCTATCATAGAGAAAAATGAGAAGTTGCTTAACTAAGTATATCTAATACAATGAAAAACTAAAACTTTCTCATAAACACACAGCTTATCTAATTAGATTTTGATATCTAATAATTAAAATACTTATTTATTATGTCTGCAACATTACCGAAAATAGTTAACAATAATGTCATGGAGTAATTAAGATCTAATTCATATTGTTCGTAATATCCCCAATGAAATTTCGTATGCTATAACGATACCAACGGTGGGTTTTGATGACACGTGCTGCTTGTCCAATATTTGGGAGTTTAGTGGCATCAATAATCGATCAGGATGAGGCAGGTGCGAAAATCCCGAAAGTAACTAATTGGAAACAAGGTAATTGAATTGCAAGTTCTAGAGGACGTGAAGCTTATTGTGTCCATTATTTTGAAACGAAGAAATGTAGAAGGTGCAAAGAGAATTATTCAGCTGTGCAACGCGCATCTAATTCTACACTTTATAGTTTTAGCTTACTGATTATTACATTAAAGAATGAATGCAATTTCGATTTCACGCGAGATTGACTGGACGTCATTACGGGTTAGTTCAACCGAAGTAGGTTTCCCGTCTTACCCTTCATTCTGATAAAATGAACTTGCAATGAACGTTACACAGAATAAGAAGAATAATTAAAGTAATAATATATTTTTTTTAATAAAATTTATCATAGAACGTATAAGCGGGATAGAGAAATTGGTTTTTAGCTTTTTTCAAGTATAATATTTGTATAAATTCTGAAAGTTTATTTCCATTCTTGTGATTGAAATTTCTTTTTATTTTATCATATAAAATTTTATAAAATTTATTAGATACGAATTTTAAATGTCTTTTATCTACTCTTACTTCTGAAGAAAGTCAAAAATACAATTTAAAAGTACCCCAACACACTTTAAAAAAGTTCCTATGGTAATCTAATAGCATTTTAAAGTTTATGCTTCGTTGTAATTTGAAGAAATTTTGTCAAGAGAAATTTTCCATATACTTCTTCGTTGACAGTCATGTAATAAACTCATTTCAAAATTAAACTTGTATTTAAATTCTTAAATCTAAATATTCTAATAAATAATAATCATTTGTAACGAATTTATTCTAAAAAATGAATGTACTATTAATAATTTTCAATCTTTCAAATTTTTTTTTTATTAAGTAAAGCTTGTTATTTAGAGACTACATAACAGTCATATATAACACATTTTAAATTCAAAGGATAAAAAGATAAAAACAGTCATATATGGCAAATAATACTTTTTAAAGCACTGAAAAATCGAGTTTTCGGTAATTTACCTTCCTTTATGAATAGATACGATCACAAAAGAACTTCATTACGACCGTTTTATATATTTTTTTATGATGGATTAAAAATCCTTTCACATTTTATATTCAGTTTTATTTTTCAAGAATCTCCTTAATTAAAATAATTTAATTAGATTTTGAATTAATAATCTTTAAAATTTGTTTTCTCATTTTAATAACTTCGTTCGAGAATACCTAATAAATCATATATTATACTGCAGATACTTAACAAAATCGTAGAGTCTATTGTTCAATATATAATTTACTTCTTTTAAATGGAAATCTGCAAACAATAATGTTATTCGCGCTGAACGATAAAGTACCCAGAATTAAAAATGGCTATCATTACAAATTGAAAATCATTTTACAATCAATGAAATTAGTAACATAAAAAGTATACTCGCCCGATTGCAACTAATTTATTGTTATCGCTGTATTTAAAAAAATACAATGTTTGATTACAAAGCAGCGCCTCGAATGAAGAAGTAATGAATTCTACGCTGACGTTAATGTGCATAATTATGCAATCTATGAAGGAAGCACTTGACTGATACATCGTTCAGACGCGCGTTACGAAATTTTAGTTTATCGCGTTCACTTAATTGACAGAGTTTTCGACTAGTCGAATTGTCACTGTTCTAGTTTTCCAGTTACGGTAAGCACCGAATAGTTAGATTAGTCATAACAAGTGTTGACTAACCGAGGTAATAGTGCGACAATTAGAAAACGTAAATGTAAGTGGCTTATAACGTTTTAGCCATATTTTACGATTCACTAAAACCGGGGTTATTTTCATTTTATTTGTTATTCTATTTTTTACAATTATATTTAATACAACTTCGAATTATTGCTTTTCAATCATGAGATAATAATTCTCGACGAGATGATAATAATTTTCCATCAGAGTATCAATGTGCAACATTATAACGTAAAATGCAGAATTAAATACCATTACGTAATAAATAACTTTATTGTTTACAGAGACAAAGACGTGGAGGTTATTATTTGTAAATTATTTAATTAGTTTTGATGACTAAGCTGTATTTCTGCAAAGCCTTTCAGCATTATCATATGTAGAAGTAATTAAAAATACAATAGAATGGTAAAAAAATGTATTTTTCACTTCAATGTTATGCCTTACGTAAATGAAATATATCAATATTTATGTTTAAAATGGAATTAATGTCGACAAGAAAATTATTGATTTTAATTATGATTTATACTTACTCTCATATAATAGTTTTACTAAAGAATTTAAAAAAAAGGAGATAAATATTTTTTTAAAAAAGAATATAAAGTTTTCAGTTTTGTATAATGAATGAAACTATAGGGTAGACTACAACCATCTAAAACTTTGACTCTCAATTTAAGATGTGTTAAAAAAATTTAAACAAATAATTTTTTAAAAATTGCATTAAATGCATTAAA
This sequence comes from Ormyrus nitidulus, assembly GCA_900474335.1. Taxonomy (NCBI): domain Eukaryota; kingdom Metazoa; phylum Arthropoda; class Insecta; order Hymenoptera; family Ormyridae; genus Ormyrus; species Ormyrus nitidulus. The sequence goes on from UCOL01004493.1 coordinate 6,476, forward strand.
ATTGAACAGAAATTATAGCAATTCTAGGAATTATTAAATCAACACTGACTGTTAATTTTCATTAATTTAAGGTACTACTAATTTCCACTTTCATATAATCATATTGAATATTTGATTTTGGAAATTAGATTACATCAAACAACGAATTTTAGTACGTAAAATTAGAAAAATTCATGATAAGAAAAGTATAAAAATAGTTATTCAATTTAAAATTTATCAATCATTATAAATTTATTACAAGTAAACCACCAGTGGTTGAAAAACGCTTTTTTACAATAATAAATAATTAATCGCGATGACATAACGTAATAATTTTTATAAAAACTAGAAAAAAAAGTTTACTGGACGTTTGTATAATATACTGTCTAATCAGTTTTTAAATCTACATATATTCCGTTAAAACAACAATAAATTTCCCTCCTTTGTTCGCCGCATTACTTGGAAAAACCCGGGCTCCCGGCGGCGAATCCTTCGCCGATATAAATTCACGTACACGATTGAAATGCGGAAACTCATACTTATGTATGGGAAGTAGACTGCGGCCGGAGCCTCCGATAAGCAGTGCGTGTATACACTTCTCTCCGCAGTCGCGCGGCGCTCAAAGAGATTTTTGCATGCACCGCTGCGTATTATAATATCTTTCTGGGGAAGAGGGGCAATGAGAATGCGGCCTGGCGGGGGAGTGTTTAAGGTCGTCGACCAATAGTCGCCGTCTCTCGTTATCAATTCACGCCGGCCGCGCACTCACATATAATATCGCTCAGCAATGTCCGGTCTCGGTCAAGTTACGCCAGTCTAGTCGTCCGTCCGCGTGGACTGTCTCTGTCCTTCTTCTCGCCTCTCTCCTATCCTTTCCTCGGCGCGGTTTTCTCAACGGCCGAGCATTCCTCTTCTTCTTTTTAGATTCGGCTGCTTCTCATTCATTCTGCTCTCTCTCGGGGACACTTGCCTTTCACTTGTGCGAAATTAAGGCCGCTTTGCTAGATTGGACAAGACAAACCAGGAAAATGACGGCAATTGCTATTGCCGGTCTCGCGTTAGTTTATGGCCTTTTATTGGAAAGCAACTTTATTTATGCAGGCGTCATTGAAGATAGCGGTACTCCAACCGGGGACAATGGCGTTTCTCTGGATCTCTGTGACAGGTGAGCACGACTATCCTTAGAACTATTTGCTCTTCAAAATAAATTCAATTTTACTTTGGATAGAAGGTTTTGCGTTTTTAATAATTGCACTTTTACAAAAATTATAAATCTTATCATAACTTGCTGCAATATAAAGTGAAAATCTTATCAGAAAATTAATAGCGTTCGTAAAAAGAACTTTGAACCGGGTCATTAACAATTTTTAAAACTGGTATTAGATTATTTTTTGTAATGTCTTTCGTTTAAACGTAGATTATTAGCATATTGTTTATCTTGTTTCTATGAATATTTTTTTTCAGGGATTTAAAAAAATATAGATCTTTTATTTTCATAACTTGTCAGTATAATAAAATTAGTTTTTACGGGAGCCATTTTATGTGTTCACGTTCATTAATTACAATGTACAGTCAACTTTTTATTGTATTGTCTTTTTTAACTTTGTTGTTTTTTTCTATTTTAATACTTTTAAAAATCTATAAACTTTAATAGAATGCATTATGTAATTATATAGAAGAGCGGGAGTGCAAAAGCATGCTTCTAGTCATAAACTTACATTAATAAAATTAGAATGATCTTTTTATTATACATGTGCTTGAAAATTGTATTATTACAATTTATACATATTTGAATTAAAATTTCAATTAAATTTTGATCAAATTTTGTTGTGTAATTATTATACTGCAAAAAATATGTAATATAGAAATTATTAACTTATATCAGTTAAGTTTATCGTTCGTTAGCAATAGAAGATTATAGAGTTTTTTTAATCACAACAAAAACCATTTGCGATAAATTATGATTTAAAATTTTAAATAAAACGTGTCACAAGAAAATTTCTTTTGAATATTTTAAAATAATTTTGTATTCGCAAAATCATTCTGCTAACGTTGATATTAAATTTGGAAATGCATTTATCTGTAACGACGCGAACTCGTATGCGGAAAAATGTTTTCGCAATAAAACTTCATCTTCATTTTTTTCTCTTCTGCCCTTTACTCTCTTCTTTTACTTGCTAAACTCCCACGATAATCCGGCGGGAATCGTTTACAAAGACAAGCGTCGCGAGCGCTATTCGCAGCCCAGTAGCACGTGTGTTTTATTTGAACGCACAGTCTAAATAATATGCGAGCCTTGCATACTAATGAAAAGAAAAATAACAAAAAGAATTTTTCAGTATTTTACGTCCAATATACGTGCTTAAATTTACTGATCATTTTCCTCGCAGGACAATAAAAAATAATAAAAGACAATAAAAAAATTACGTTGACTTACTCTATTTTTTACATGGTAGATTCAATATCGGAAAAAATGTTGTTTACTATCAATAGATAAGTGATACTCATTAGATAAAGAAGCGTTGAATAATGTGATTTTATTAAAAGTTAGAATTGTCTTTGTTGTTACGCAGACTGTTGTAATTTTAGGAAAAAATGTTGCCTTAGATAGTAGATTTTACAAATAAAATTTAAAATATTATACTAGAAACATTTTTGTACGTTATTTTCATAAAAACAAATTCAATTAAATTTCTTAATAACATAAAGAAAACATAAAATAAATAGTTTCTGTGTTTATGAAATTCTTAACTATACTTCAATTTATTAAAATACTCACCCCAAGATAATAAAATATATGCATTAATGAATTTTGAAGAGCCAGATATTTAATAGAAATTTGAAGCTGTCCTTTATAAGAAAACTGCCTTTTTATCGTAATAGTAAAAGTAAAGTTACCGCGTAGTAGAAGTCTATTATATCTTCGTAAATATCTTAATCTATTAAATTTTGCAGAGTTAACTTCCGTTATTGCGTAGCCACTTGTACATTTCACTTTTACTTAGTCTCCACTTATTCTTATCTTTCTTACGGGATTTAAAAGTACACAAGTAAACACAATCTTATTTACTCTCATTCGTAGTAAACCTAATTTTTTCATCGCATCTATATTTCTTTGAAATCAGTTATGTTATTGGCTTTTTTTATTTATACTTGAAGTTAAACTGGTCAGTGGATCAAAACTCAGGTACAACAATGATTCATTAAAATCAGATAAAAATAGTATGTTTGAAAAAACGAAGTATATACATTCTTTGAAGGAATTATTACTATTTAATTTACTTACAATTTTTTTTTCCAAATCATATAACCTGTTATTAGTATATTCAATTAAAATTGTATTAACAGTAATTTTATTGAGTTATTGGGATGTTTGTCATGTACGGTAAACGGCAATTGACGTCGAGTTTTTCTTTGTATTGTCATGCAATTACTTTCTCTAATATAGGCTTCTAATTAAAGTAAAACAAAAGAAACGTTGGCGCTAAACGTTAATCAATTAACTTTAAAGAAAAAAATTTGAAGGGACTTTGAATGCGATTACCTTGAAAAATCATTCCAACAAAATAAAAAGGTATTAAATTTCAGTTATTAAACTTTAATAAGTAAAATTGAAATGATTTTAATAGCAATGCGAGAAGTATCTTTAACAATGCATAGTTATATTTCTATCTCTCAATGTCAAAGGTATTTCTTACTCGTATTGCTATTAAAATCAATTCAATTTTACTTACTATATTTAAAGAGTGTTAGCGGCATAAAAAATTAATTTTAATAATATTATATTTCTATCTCTCAATGTGAAAGATATTTCTTACTCGTATTGCTATTAAAATCAATTCAATTTTACTTAGTATATTTAAAGAGTGTTATAGCGGCATAAAAAATTAAATTTAATAACTAAACTTCGATGCTAAATATAAATTAAAATTTTATGGTTAAAAGCTTCAGTTAAATTACTTCGTAAGTATTGAATTTTGAAGCACTTTTTTCTAAGTTTGCACACTAAACATTGCATGAAAGACAGTTACTACCATTACAGTAAGCTTAATTGTGTTAGTAAAATTAGTTGTATCAGTAGACTCGGAAGTCTTTTAAGAAAAATGTACTCAAAAAAATGCAACTTTCCTGGTTATTTTCGAATTAATTACGTTAAAAATTAATTAAAATTTAACTTAATTGTTGCTGTTTATCTATTTAATAAACTATATTATAAACTATGTTCTAATACTAATAAGAAAGAAATTATCCGTCCAATTCATTCTTGGAAACCTCAAATTTTTCGCTCGCAACGGTGTTAAATAATTTGACCGAAAAAGTCTTATTGCGCTTAATTAAGATCCTCTCATCGTCAAAGCTTTTCAAATCTCGGTCATAATAAGAAAAAAAAAGAGTAGTAAATAAATTCATAGAAGATGCACATCTTCCACTTCGTATTCCTATCTCTCCTTGTTCTTAGTTGACTTTAATCGAGGATGCATTTAATCACTTTAAACTCTTCGTCGAGACTGTATATTTTGCCGCAATCGAATTTACGGACTAAATGAATGACTTATTCAATAAGGTTTAAATGAATCGTTAAAATCCTTTGGAAAAGGAGTTTTGCAATGAGCTTATTTACGTCGTATTTGTGTTATCTTATCAAAATCCTCTTTTTCCTCATTTTAGATAAAATTGATTATATTTTTACTTTTTATTCTTCAAACAAAAAATCTAATCTTTGGAAAATTTATTTAGTAAACATACTTTATAAATTTATTTTACGGCACGTAAAGTATAATTTTTGAATTAAAAATAAATAATAGAATCTTCACTATAGTGTTATTTTACGAATGACAAATTCAGTTTAAATACTATTATAAACAATTTTATAAACTCATACGGAATTCTTCTTGCTTCGTTGAGCAAAAGACTATTGAAGTTAGAATATATTGATATATAAGCCGATTTTCTGCTAGTATGTATCTTCTTTTACATTTTTTAGAATAAGCTAAATTTATAACCGCCGTGCCCTCGGGCTGTGAGATCTTCAGAGCTGCCCTTGTTTCTAAAGCAAGTTACCGCAACCATGAGTATTCGTGAATTACGTTATAATAATTATAGAGCGGTGTTCATCCAGACTTGAATTTCAAACTAAAGAAGAAACGTAATATATAACAAATAATATAATCTGCAAGTCCATTACACAAATTTTTTCCTATTATTTTCCATACTTTTAAAATATTTTTGTGTTAAAATGAAAAAAATAAATTAGTTACTTCGTCAAAATATAAAAATATGATTACTATATAATAAATCTGCTAAAATTTAGGGAATCCGAAAATTTGGATTTTATTCTTAATGTTAATAAAAACGTCAATAGTCCATTAAGCATAAGAGTACATTTTAATTTACCTAGAAATAATTAATTAAAGGATTTTTGTGGTAGAATATTCGTGGAATGAGCCTGGAATGAAGCTTCCTATGAATGAGTCGTGTCTCATGCACCACTGAAACTTGTTTCTAAAATTCTCAAAATTTTCTCCTTTTTATATTTAGACTGAACATTTTTCTTAATTTATTTCTTTTGTTTAGACTAGTATGACGCAATTTTACCTAATATACATAAATTTAAATTTCTATTCATTAAATTTTAAGAATTATTCTCCAACAAACGTGATTATAAAAAGTGCAAGATAGGCAGTACATTTAAAAGATAAAAGCGAATTAGCTGGGAAATGCGATTATTTACTGTTTCAATTGTACAAAATTTAACACCAAATCAAGCACTGCAGAAAAAATGAGAAAAGTCAGCAAAGAAACGAATAAAAAGCGAAAGAAAGTAGATTTGGATTTCAAGCCAGACGTTTGCCTTCAAAGCGTAATTTTCTCACAGCTGGAAAGTCGATAAATCTTTATAAAATCTGAATTCAGCTAAAGTAATTTTAATAATATTCTTTACATACTATATAGAAAGACTATTTACATAATCTTTGCAGTGCAAAGTTTTATAATTGTATGTATAAATTTAAGACTACTAATTTATTTCATATTACTACTTAAACTTATTTATTAAAAATGAAGATAAAGATAATTTAACAATTTCGTTCGTAAGTTAATAAAACTGTTTAGTTATACGTGTAGTACGAATTAAAAAATGAAAAGGGTTAACGATTTGCAGTTTTATAACAAAATAAACTGATAACTTTCGACAAAAAATAGTCAACCTCAAAAAGTCGGTGCTTAATCAATCATACATTCTTAAGAGAACTCCAGCATTCAAACCAAAGCGAAACAGTTTCTTTTAAATCAAGCAGACGAAAGGAAAGATATAACGTTAAAACTCCTCCAAGGAAAAAATATAGAAAGAGACGGAAAAAACGAATCTAGTCAACAAAGACTTGAAGCAAGCTTAACATTTACTTTATTCTTCGAGTTGGCAGGCGCCTAGTAGTAAGATAAAAGAGAACGTAAAGCATTTCATTGTAGCATGCAGCTTATACTCATAGACAAACAGAGCGAGGCTTTCTAACCCTGATGGGAAAATGCAAAGATTCTTGATGCGAAAAGAGATGACATCTTTTTTTAATTTAGCTGCTACGTCTCCTTAAATGAAAGTTACCTTTTCACAAGGCCAAGACTTGAAGTTACTTTTGTAGTTTTCTCAAGGATTTGAAAGGACCCCGAATTACATTTTAAACTTTTTACGTAAAATTAAAAACTATTTGCCTAAAACTATTATTTAGTACGTAGGTCGTTTAAATACAAAATTTAACGAAGAAAGTCTATCTTTTATAAGAAAATCTAACAATCTCTGTTACTTTTCAATTATTACCATGTTACATCGTAAATAAAACTTTCCTTCTATATATATCTGCATTAAGGTTCACATTGTATTAAAATTTATTTCTCCGACCATTCATCCGTCTGCCCAAGAGTTAGTTCAGTTTAATCAATGGTGTAGGTAAAAACAGAAGTGAACCCGAAATGAAAAATTTAAAAAAAAATTAAAACATCTCTTATACAAAAAAGCAATAAAAATTTTCTCTCTGCGTTCTACAGAGCAGTTGATACTGTCAAGCTGCCCACATTACATATTTCTTTTTGAGCGCGCTAAATTGTGCTGCTTCTTTTTACCTTAGGTACTGAATATTTTCTACACGTAAAATTTTTATACTTTTTTATATATATATATATATATATACAAGGAGGTGAACAGCATAAGACTACTAAGCAGTAGCAGGATTCGCTGGCACATCATAAAGGGGCGCATGTGATAAATAACTTCAGTTTTTGCAAAAAACATTTAATTAAAGCAATAGTAGGCAAGCAAAAGAAGTGTAGTCATCCCGCAGCCTATATATATTCGAGAACCTAAAACAGAAAAAAGTAATTAATCATTTAAGTTGGCAGCCTTTTAAGTTATAATGGAATTTTATAATTAACTATTTATCTAATAGCTATAGCTTTTATAGGTTTTTACATTTTTTGATTTTTTACGCGCAAAATTTGTTTAGTTTCAAACTTACAGGAATTGTTACGTTAGTAACGAATAAAAAATGCAATGAATTTTTTTTGGTTGTATATATTTATTTAACAGAATTTCATAAAATTACAGGAGTGGGGTCTCGAATAGTTCCATGCGGGCCCTCGCATAAGAGAATGCGCACGTGAACGAGAGGGAGAGAGAGAGAGAGAGTAATCACAAATAATAAAAATCATATATGGGGCGGAATTAGTTAAGCTTTTACCCTTTTTTGGTCTCCTTGTGGTCTTAACTGGTTTTCCGGATCTGGAGTCTTCTGTCGTATTGCTTTGGCTGGCAATATCCCCTTGGTCAGTCTGCGTCACTTGCACTTCGTAGCTTTATTCCGAAATCTGGTCCACGCCCGTATTCGATTTTTCTTTTAGGTTTTTAAAACTTCCAATGCACAAATTTTCCGATTCTAAGAGGTAACTCTAAAAATTTCTCTAAGTCCGATTTTCTTCGCTCGAAGACTACACGGCACGTACTGATGCGGCGGTGGTGGTCAAGAG
>UCOL01004494.1:0-14468 GCA_900474335.1 Ormyrus nitidulus
GATTTTAATGTTATGATAGAAATATTATTTATTAAAAGCATCTTAGTCTAACATAGAAAATATTTAGCGCGCGCGCAGCGCGCTTGGAAGGTGCTAGTTTTCTAAAAAAAAGAATTTGCGCTCTGATGAAGCGTCGTCAGCGTCGGGGACAGAAATCCTCCTCCCGGGCTTCGCGCTGAGTCGGCGATGAAGAGAGCGGATGCAGGGCACCAGGTGGACGAGCGCGAAGCTCGGCGGCTGGAAATCCGCGTCCGTGTCGGTGGGTTAAATTATGTTTCGCGCAATTTTTTGTACTGGAATGCACGTCGGGCCGGGAGAAAAAGTTTTATTAAAATTCGCTTGTTAATCCGCGGATGGAGTGTGTTGGTATGGAATATTTCTGAAATGATTACACTATTGCATCATTTCAGGCTCGGTCAAAGGCCGGACGAAAAAAGATGGGTTTTTAAGCTTGAACGTCTTACCTGTAGGAAGTAGTGACTCAATGATTAATTTTGTATAGTCATAAAAGTACATCACGATGATGATTGCTTATTTTTGAAAAGAATGTATTCAATTTTTTACAATGCAGTTTGAAATCTTTTGCAATAAACTTCCAAATGTATATATGTTAACTCTAAAAATTTATTTTACAAATCGGTTCGATTATATTAAGCCTTCGATTCGGCTTGACTTTCTGTAAATTCAATATTCAAATTGCCAATATGAAAATTCGCGATTATCACAAGATATCTAATTTGACTGCTATATAGGCTGGGCAATCGATTAGATTCGGATTTGATTAAATTATTACAACACATAAATGGGATTATTGCCTGGGGTAACGAATCTGTAATAGATTTATTAGCCATTCAACGTAACGAAGATATTAAAATTTTGACATCAATAAGGATTACATATTATATTCCCGATTCACTTAAATGTGAAGTATTAAACTTGAATTTTTCACGAATATTTTAAACATATTACATACATATATATTTAAGGTGAGAAATATCGCAATTTAATCATTTTTAAAATACAAACAATAATTAAAATACAAATTTGACTGATATTTTAACAAAAGAAAAATTGTTCAGAATTATTGTAGTAAAAATATTATTCTCGACAAACTGCCCTTTTTTATACCATATAACTGATGTGCAGTGATATAAAGTCGAATTTAAATTCATCTATATATATATTAAGATAATTTATATTTACGATCATCAGTGTAAATATTAATCGGGCATTCAAAAACAAATCATTATTATTTATTTATTTATCATTTCAGTTTAATTAAAAAATTTATTAGTATAGGGAAAACAATGTATTATATTTAATTTAAAGATGACGAAAATAACTGGCGACAAAACATGTTTGTTGTTCCGATCGTAAAACGAAATAAACTTTGTCCCATTCAAATTGCAAATTATCACATTCCTTGTCTCCCCGTAGCATCAACAGCTCAGCTCGCGGAGCGACGAATCTGATTTTCCGCACGTATCCCAGCGTCTGAATCAACGTTCGATCAATAAACAGGCCTCGTGTCGAAGCACCGAAGAATCAGAAATGAAAAACCCCCCTTATCCACCGTCCCACCAAAGAACACCTCAGGAATTCGGGATCGTCCGAACTTTGGCCCCGTCCACTTAGCCTCCCCTCCCGGAGGGGGACACCTCCCGGCCGAACGAATCTCGCGGTGCCGATCGCGGCGATCGTTAGTCGGTGGCAAAGCAGCAATCGGCGAGCTCTCGGCGCTCCCGAGCTATAACGACGACGACAGGTGAGACAGAGAGAGAGAGAGAGAGAGACGAGGGAGAGGGATATACTCTCCGTTTTGAGAAACCGGCGAGCGCGCGCGGCCAGTTCGGGCCAGTCGAGCACCGCACACCGATAATCGACGACAACGAGCTGAGCGAGGCGGGAGCGCGCGCGAGAGTGCATCATCGCCTGCCCGATATTTCGCAAATAAGCACCAACCGATGACGACCGCCCGGACTCGCTCGGGACGCGGCTATTCGACGAGTGCGCCTTTTGGATCGAGTGACTTCTGGTGCTTTTGCACGCCGGAGTACCCGAGGCGCTGAGCGTCGGCGAAGGTTTACTGTAACTGGCGACGGCGAGCCGAGCTTTCTTCAGGTGAGTGCGCGGAGGGCTTTTACGGTGGGTTTGGATCGACGTTGCTTTCTTAGTAGATTCGAGCTGCCGTCGGCGAGTGGAAAGAAGAGAGCTATTTAAATGCGAGTCGTCGAACGATAATTTCGCAACTCCGAGTCGGGCACCTGTTTTACGTTGTGTACACTTGGCGGCATTACAAATAAGCGCTCGCGCGATCAATGAAAAAAGACAGGGCCGCCGATGTGTCGCGGTTATGCGCGATTTGGTAATGTGGATGTTTAACTTCCTTGATGCATTTTCACAATGTTTGGGGTATAGCCGCTCGTATTGGCTCATTGGATTTGCGCGGAATTATAATACATCAAGGTAGAACAGCAAACCGAGCCGGCGCGTAATTTTCCTGTAAATTTTCGAAATTCTCGTCAACAAAATTTGCCGAATTTAAAACTTTAAACATTCTAAAAACTTGCGAATGTCACGAATTAAAAGCAACCCATCCGTTCTGTCTCGAATTCAGAAATACCGAGATTCACCAGGGAGGATCGAGAATGGGTCCATCCTCGGCGGTGCTGCTGCTGCTGGTCTGCCTAGTCCAGGCATCGTTGGCCGACAAGTCCGTCGACGTTCTCCGAGGCGGTCTGAGCACCGGCATCGAGGAGGAGGAGATCCTGCGAGTTCTCGCGCAAAACAAGACCGGCACCTCCGAGAATTTCACTTTCGTCGAGCTGATCGGCAGCGTCGCTCATCGCTACAACGACAGCCTCGCCACCGGTCCCGTTCAGACCAGGAGCTACGCCGATCGGAGGATCAGTAATCCTTATTACGGTGAGTGCAGTGATGATTTTTTTTTGAGTGTTCGTTTTTTTTTTCGCTTAAAACAAAGGGTTTTTTATATAAAAAATTTACGGAGAAATAACTGATTATAAAAAGAGCTGTTTAATACAGATTAGAAAAATGACGAAATCGATCAAAAATCGTTGGTCATTGCAGCGAAGAACCGTTAAGCTCACGATGACTTGCTTGTAGTATCTATATTTATAAATCTGGAAATTCCTCGATGGTCTCGGAACTTTTTCACAACGCACGTTTAAATTTAATCCTTCTCGTGCGTTTGCATCGATAATGCAGGCCTTAGCGCAAGATCTTTTCACGCGTTCGTTTCGACACCCGCATGAAAAAAGCAATGACTATATCGATGTAAACACGTCCTTAAACACTGTTCAGTAATCAGTTAGAGCCTTACAACGACTAAAATCACCACAGCTTCGAAGCTTCTTCGAAGGAGAGGAATACAGGTCAAACAGTGCTTTCAACTCTTATATCACCTCGACGCGATTCCGATGGATTAACGACAATTCCGGCCAGCGCGACATTGAGGTTTCTGTATCAGCAAGAAAGTTATACTGCGGCGGCTTCTATCGGGGTGCCGTTACATAACGAATCGTCAATGAATCCGAATGAGCCGTCGGCCTTTTTGCAGCCTAAAATCAACAAGTGAACGTCGTCGCCGAGAGGCGGCTTACGGCGGCCGAAAGAAAAAAGCCGGCCGGGGAAGCCGAGACGCTAATTGCAGTGCGCCGCGGTCGTTTATCGCGCCGGGCCTCTCTCTTTCTGCGTCCCGTGATTCCTTTTAACGCGATGCTGGGCGAGCACTTCGCTCGCGCTTTCATTCACTCGAATCCTCCGTCGATTCTCCCGCACTTTGTTCATCCGGTCGCTCGATCGAATTCTGACTGCGGTGGCTAGACTTTGCGTAAGTAACATAAAACTGCGAGTGTCCTGTTAAAATTCCGTAAGTAAAGAATTTTGTGCAGGAAAGGATCGTTGCGACTGAAAAGATTTAATTAAAAAAAAGCAACCTGCTTCCGTTTAGCCTTCGCCTACAGTAACATTGGTAATAATTAACTGTATAAGCCAACACCATAGTTTCCAGCTCGCTGTAAAAATCAGCATGTCGTTCGTGACTCATTGCTGACTCACGCCTTGCAGTTCTCTCTCCCGTAAACAAGAATCTCGCATAAATCGGCAATACGAGAAAAGCGGAAAAAAAGGCATCGACACACCCTCCTCCACAATAGAACGTAGCTCGAAAAAGAGAGAGACGGGAGAAAAGAATGAGCCGTGACCTCGACGGCGATCCAAGAACAATCGAGGCGACCCTGGCCTACAGATGTGCGCCCGCGAGAGTCGCGCTAAATTGCCCCCCCGATCGAAAATATCGGATTCTGCACGTAACGGGCAATTCCGCTGCTGCTGCCTTTTCCTTTTCTTCCCCGAGCCGAGCGCGTCTGTTACTTACTCGATTATTTGCATCGATCGCCTAATATTTGTGCAGCCATTAGAGCGAGGCCTTTGTTTGATAGTTTTCGCGCTGCCGAGAGAGCGCTGAGACGGGTTATTAGCTCGGTTTGTAAATCAAACCGGAAATTCGAGGGGAAATGGGGCCCCGGAGGCGGAGAGCCTATAACAAATTTGGAGTATTGACCGATTGCGGATTGCGGAGTCGATGGAGGATGAGAGTTTTGTTTGCGGGAGGGAGTTTGACGGCTCGATGGGAACACGCGGTTAAAGTGGACGAGGCGGTAATCGCGATTTGAGCGGAGGAGCACAAATATTGCACTCATGAATAAGGCAACAGTTTTTAATTTCGACTGGACTAATACGAGACGCCGCCAATGTCAAGTGGAAATGTGAAGAAAACGAGGTTCTGGGCAGCGATTTCATTTGAATTTTCGTAATGTATTTCGTAACGAGTTTTCTGAGGCTTGGCGTGCATTGTGTAGTAGCTGCAAAATTGCACAGAAGTTTGATGAATAAAAGTCAAGTTGAAGAATGGGAAACTGCAATTGGTGACTGATTTTGTTTGAATTTTGTAAAAGTAGTTTTTCAAAATTTGATCGAAGTAAATTTGAATATTCTATAAATGAATTCAAAGAATTCTATTAGTTAAATAAAATTTCATAAAATCTTATTTAATTAATAAAACAAAAGTTATTTGTTACACGAGCGAAGTGAAAGTTTAACGAAACAGTATTAAAAACCAATTAGTCCTCATAAAATTCCATTATGTACAATAAATATGGTAATAATTCACGGAAACAATATGTTCCACGTAATAAGATTACAGCTTCATGCCTCGCTACCTCACAATATTTCAAATTATAGTAACTTTAATACACCTTCATTATTACTAAAATCATACTTATCGCAACGAAATAGCCATTTACTTCAGAAACAAGGACATCCTACAAAGAACGATCGAGACGAGCAACTTTCGCAAAAGCACGCGATTCCCGTCTAAAAATCTCCGCGGATCGGCCGTCAACTCGAGATACATCACGTGAGCGCGCAATAAAAAATTCGCGGCGTCCGCGAGTCATTTTTCACGGACGATCGCGCGACTGTCTCGCGAATTTCCCAACCCATCTGACGCGCGAATCAAAAGCTCTCGAGGCGACGGGCATCTCAGCTGACGGCGGGATTAAGAGAAGGCGAAACGGTGCCCAGAACGCGGCTGCTATCCGCCGGAGGAGGCATTAATTTCCGAGCGTATCAATCTTGCTCGTCGATCGGAGCGGACGCTGGAAGGGCGCCGCGCGCAAAGATAATCAATAACGCAACGATTTTGCAACGGTCTCGAAACTTTCATCGGCCGGCCGGGAAAGTCTATTAGCGCCCGACGGCCGGGTTTCTTTTTCGCGAGATTAGAAGAACGATTTTCGAATGCCGTCGGCGTCGTCGACGATGTCGTTACTTTTGATGCGCTCTGCGTGCCTTCGTTCAGTGGAGATTGTCACATTTGGAATGGTGAAATATTAGAATTTTGACTCAGGAATTTGAGGTGATTAATCTCGCGTTTTATGCTCGTCTTTTACATTAATCGTATAGCAAGAGTTGTCGTATTAAAATTTTAAAAATTCAATTTGCTCGAAGCAATGGTGTAAAACTTTCATTATGCATGCTTTAGATACATAATTTGTATCTCTTATATTACTTTATACCTGCTTCAAACTCGACATTAACGAGCAATAAATTCAAATCAAATTAACCCGTGGATATATTTCATCTCATAAAGTTGCACAATCGGAAGCTGCGAGCGGATATCTGAAAGAGAGAAGGTACATAATTTTTTATTCATAATCCGGCGGCACTATAAATAGCCGGCGGCGAAAAAATCGTGAAGGTCGGTCACATCGTAGCTCGAGATCGGGTGAGGCAAAAAAAAAACGCGGATCTTTCATCTCCGGAGGCGGCCGCTAATTCCTGTGTCAAGAACCGTGATATCATGGCTTAATGGATGGGTATCGCGCGGAGAAAATGAATTATAGCCGCGCATTTAGAAGCAGCGCCGCTTCAAAGTGTATCTTTGTCCGAGTTTCCCGGTGTTTGCTGCACCCGGCTAAATCCTCACTTTTATACCGCGCCGCCCTCAACCCCAACCAGCACTTTTCCCTCTCGCATTATTATGCTTTATTAAAAATACGTTATTAACCGGCCGGACTCGGGCTCGATCTCTTTATCAGCTCGCGCCAAAGCGGCTCGCTCGCGTCGCTTGAAAGAGGCACCCTTTGACGCGCGACTCTTTTGCGAAGCAGTTCCGATGTCAAAGAAAGGGACAATAATTATACATTATTATTTACGCGTGAGAGCCAGCGAAATTCTCTCTCATTACGGCGCGGGATTGCGCGCCGCTCTAGCGTCCGCGCCTTTTTTATCATTATAATATCCCAGAAGAAAGAAGAGCTCGCCGCGGGGGGAAAAAAGAGAGAGAGGGACGAGGCCGCGTGCGCGAACCCGCACGTGCGGATTCCGCGTCGGGAGTATCAGGCAAGGACGAATACAAATAAGTTCTCGATTTGCGCGGAACTTGATAAAAAGTCCGTTTGATAGCCGCGGCCGCGGGGAAAAATGCGCCGGGAATTTGGTTTATGTGCACGTTTTAATAATTTCGGTTGCAATTTTTCCTTTGCTTCGCATATTGATATGTATACATATAAGCAGCTGCGAAAAATTGTCAATATTTGCGAGCCCGCCTGTAATCGATGCGCGGGAATAAACGCGTTTTTTTTTAATACATATAAAAATAAAACAAAACTCCGAAACGTTAGCTTCGAATGTTTGTTGCGCAAATAGAAGAGCGAATTTTTATATCTCGGCCCCGCTTTCGTTCGCCGCTAGATTTTCCACTGCAAACATTCGCTCGCGGCTCGCGCTTTTCGCCGTTCGTTCGAAAACAAAAATAAGGAACTCGTTAAACGAACACTGATAATCGAGATTCTCCCGGAACTGGGCGTCGTTTCGCCATTTACGAAAGCTCCGGCGATAAATCATGCGCGATGCACGAAATAAACGAAAGGAGGCGAGGGGTATGAAGCAAAAAGAAAAAACTCGTTCTTTATTTGCATTCGGTACACAGTACACGTTCGATTCCGAGGTTAGTGCAATGTTTCAATTGCATGCGCGCCTCCCGACTGCACATGCGTCAGACTGGCTGTGTGCTTTTATTTTCGTTTTCTTTCTCTCTCTCTCTCTCTTTTTTTTGTCTTGCGATCGATACGCCGTCGAATTTCGCGGAGAGCGTTCCGCGATGCAATAATCTCCGGTGCGAGTCGGACGAGGGGAACTGGATCGAGTAGGATAAATTGCGATTCTTTTTAAAATTTGGGTCGTCTAAATATTAAGCAAGTGATGATGGCGGCAAATAGAAGAAGCAAGGGGCGCCAAACCCGGCATTTTCGCAAGATCCGAAACAAAAAAAAAAAAAAAAAAATCGCCTTCCTTTTCTCCTCCAGAATTCATGAATTTTTAGCAATCTTGTTTAAACGCTCGATAAGCCGCGCCGGAGCCCGCTATTTATCCAGAAACTTTCACTATTCAGCCAAAGAAACACACAAGAAACACAAAAAAATCGGTAAACTCCATTAGCATCCGCGCTCAAACACTCCGACAAAGGTCCCAACTACACATATTATCCCAAAAAAAGAAAAAGGAAGGTGTCCGTAATCGTCGCTATTTGCGGAAGCGGATCGGTCCCCGGCGCGGGCATTAGCGTCGATCAAACACGCGGCGCGCGGGAGAAGAAACGAGGCGCGCGCGATGTGCCGACGCGACGTAATCGCGGCTTCATTGCGATTCGCCCGGTGGACCGGGCCAACACGCGCGCAAGAGACCCGTGAAAGTGTCTTCTATGGGCAAAGCGGACCCGAAGTGCTTAAGTATGTGCGGTCCGAGTCGACGTACCGCGCCGCCGGGATTTGATTAATAATTAATCGAGCCGCGAGAGAGGCGTTGTTAATTCGATCCGATACTTGTATAGTACATTGGCGCGAGCACGCGTCGTTTAGCGGCCTTATTACTTGTCGCCTTTTCGGACTTTGTCGCGGGGGATTTGGTATGGAAATTTATTCGGATCGGGCGTTTAGATTGATGGAATGCAGTGACTTGTAAAGATTCCAACTGAGCTTAATTACATCGTGTGCCTTTAAAGTGAAACGATGCTCTACAACTTTATTAACACGGTTCAAACTACTTTATCTTACTAAACGCTATATAGATTCCGGCAATTTAATTATACAGTTAAATATGATTTTAAGCGAACTCGTGCTGCCCTAATTTTAAGTTGAGACGTCGACGGGAAGGAGGCAATAGTTCGAATTGGATTCCGCTGCGTGAGGAAGGAAAAAAAAAATCAGTGTACTGTAATTTACTTTGCAGATGTCTACGGAGAGGAAATTGACCATGAGGCACGAAAACTTCTTCAAGTCGTACCTGCGTTCGATCCCGCTGCGGGGCAAGTCAGCGCGGAGTGCAAGAAACAGGCCAAGATATTTCACCGGGAGCTGAACAAGTTCACCCTCTGGGCTCTGAAAAGTGAGTTTCGCAATAGTTCCTTTAGGGGGGAACTGCATTCTCTTATCTTATGGTTAATTTATAGATTCTCGGCTCGTGTCCTGAGAATTTGATAAATTATTGTATTTATTGAGAAAGTTTTGTGAGTTTCGTAACGTACAAGTCATTAACCAGGAAACGTGATTGTAGCAGCTTAATTGATTATAAATATGATCGCGAGCGAGTAACTGGAATTGGACGGACTTTAATGAAATTTTTTTGGTCGCCAAATGAAAAACTAATTTTTCTATCTAATGAGCGGCGTTGTTCCTCTCTTGAACGAGATTAGAAATCAAAATTTATCAAGATTTTCCTTCAATTGTACTTTTCGATCAATAATACGCGGCAGACTTTGCAATCGAAATACTATCAACTTAATTATATATTCATTTGCGTCGTCATTTATAAACGGTGAGTCAAAATTATCGGTTTTTTTCAAAACAAAACGGAGCATTATCAAACTGTTAACCAGTATTTGTATAAATTTACAAACAACGAAATTGAAAAAAAAAAATCTTCGCCATGTGGTCTTAAAAAACGTTCTCTAATTCGCCAATATTCCGAAATCCCCTTCTTGGCCAATTAACCGCTTTCAACGAATTCTCCGCAATTGTCCCGCGGCCAAGGAAAGCCGCCGCCCGGCGCGCATACAGACTAGCGCGCGCGCGGTTTCGTTAAGAACCTCGGGAATTAGGAAAGGCCCCCGCCGAAGATAACAATAACGCCGCGAGAGCCGCACGTACGCCCCGAAAGCGATTTAGGCGACGAATCTATCGCCTAATGACCAAAACGTATACCGGGCCGCCGTTTCACAATGCCGAATTGCGCAAACCTCGTTAGGGGCTCTCTCGCCTCGGTATGCGCCTCACGGCGGGCCGTTTCGCGCGCGTGTGTACGTCCGTGCGCGCCGGCATTGTTTTCCCCCGCCGAACGGGAGCGGTTTCTCTTGGAGAGATTTTTCAATTTCGGGAGAGGCTCTCCCCCCCCCCCCGATCGCAGCTGCGCCTTGAGAGGCCCGTCCGCCGATAAGGAATCTGAGCGACTGCGGGGATTTGAAAAATTGATGCTTTTGTATATATTGAATTATTGGTATCGTAAGCAATGAATGTAACGTGAGTTATTAGCGGAGTAAAATTGATAAGATAATTTTTTTTGTAAAAATGTTCAGTTAGAATGTAGAATGTTTAAAAGGATATTTTCCGCGAATATATTTATAACTTTTTCGGGCTGCGAGAAGTAATTTTAGATCCTTTGAACTTTATTCGAGACGAATCGTGCGTCCTTTTATGAACACGAATACATTCGTTTTGCGGTTCGTCGAAAGTCTTAATTTAAAATTCTCGAATGTCACCCAGCGTCGCCAAAAAAATTTCTCCCACAAAACGGTATTTTTAGACATACCCTCAACTCAATTTTTAAAGTCAAAACAAAGGCAAAAAAAAAAAAACAATCCTCTCCAAACAAGGAAAATCCTCGATTCTCGTTCCAGTGTACGACGCGACGGCGAAAATGCCGTCGGGCCTGCTGAACGGCAACGTCAACCAGCTGGGCGACTTCGACGAGTGCATCGGCGTGGAGGGCACCTCGGACATCCGGGGCCAGTACTGCCTCGCCTACCTCCAGCTGGAGGTCGACCAATCCCGGGCCGACCTGCTCCACCTGCACCGACTGATTCACTCGCACTACGCTTTCCGCAGCAACATGACCGACGTAAGTAGCCGGATTTCGCTCGCCGATTGCCGACTGATTTATCGTCCCTTGGATAATCGCGATCGTAATTGCCGGCGGATTAACGCTCTTAATTACTCCCGCCGCTGAATCACACGCGCCGCTGATTTATGCGAGCGCCGGACGAATTTAGTTTTTTTTTTTTTTTTTTAATCTAAATCGGCGTCCAACTTACGACCGCGATATTTGGGGTCTTGTGGTTCGTAGCGCAATATTCTCACCGAGGGTCTACAAGGGGCTGCTTCCGGAAGGTTTCGCAAGGAAAACCGGTTCGATTATTCAGAATTTCAATATCGTGCGCTCGTATGTAAATCGGAAGATATGACGCTGGGATTCCTATGAAAATGTGCGTAATTCGCGTTCGGTCGTCAAGTGATGGTTTAACAGCACGTGCTGAGGAAAAGAAAATTCAACGCCTCGTAAAGTGACGCTGCATTATTTCCTCAAATACTTCAGATCCGCCGATCCACCGATTATGTCACATGCATAAAAAGTATCGTCGAGCCGACTCCTCGGGAAGTGGACGATCAAAATATATTTCACGTACTTTTGAAAAGTCAATTTGCACACTAAACTCCGCATTCTCGATTGCATCTCCACCGACTTTCCGGCTCTCCGTCGCAGTTAATTTTCAGTGATTTTCTTCGCAATTACCGGCAAAACAAAACAAACAGAAGCGACGTTCGCGAAATCCTTATAACTCACCGGCAGCGTTCGTTCGTTCGTTCGTTCGTTCGTCGCGGACAGGACGCGGCGAGCGGATCTTAGAAAAATTATTATACGCTCGGCGCGACGCTCGAGAACAATCTTCGGGCATCGCAAATGCAGGGTGCGCGCGTCTCGAGAGCCGAGCGAAGGTCGCGCGCTCGCCGATGTCAACGCACATCGGATGCGCGCGGAATCAGCAACGAGACGGGCGCGCGCGGCAACACGCGACAGACGTCTTCTTGATCGCGCGAGTTTTCGAATAAAGAGGCCGGCGAACAGAGAGAGAGATGGATGCTCGTTTTATTTGTAAATTGAGTACGGACAGGTGGTGTAATACGATGAGCATACTAAAAAATATATGTAAAAATGTCACAGAGAGAAAGAGAGAGACAAAGGTAGCTTCTGCGCGAACGGATTCGAGTGTCGATGAACGTCATTGAAGAGGCGATAGGATCGCGAGGAGCTTGATGAATTAGTGAAATTTAAGTGAGGAGGATGTTTGCTGGTGCGAGTTGAGAAAATGCAAAGGTGTATAAGTAAACAAGTTTTTAAGGCGAAGTTCGTCGAGAAACGGTGAAACAAAAAAGCTTTGTTAAACTACGTTTATTTAAATTTAATAAGTCTTCTATAATGTAGTCGGCTAATCTTCGTTTAAATAGACTCAGCTTACCGCGAGACCTAAATAAATTTTACTTAAAACTTTAAAGGATCTACTTCTCGATGATATTCGAGTCCGAATTAGTTCACCTTAACTTTGCTCTGCAAACATTTTAAATAAAAGTTTTGTTCGACCTGATAATAACTAACAAATTTAAATTATGCAGTTGTAGCTTGTGCAATAAAAATTCTTTATTGATGTTAATTCGATGCGGCCTCAGAATTTCAAATACAAATTTAATCTAATTTAGAGCCCTTATTACGAAACTAAAGAATCTAATGAAATTAACTAGAAATTTTATTTTCAATCGGGAACGTTTAATGAATCACCGGACAAGGATTAGATTTCGTGAAAAGACTCGCCTATTAACTTACGCTCTTTTAAGATAATTTTATTGCGACAGAAATTCCGCCGATATTTAATTCAAATTTTCGACAGTATTTAGACACTTAATACGCGGCGAAGTTCAAATGCGAACCTTGAGCCAGGAGATAGACCCGGAGCTCGCGTGAATTCCTGTAGTTCCGTAGGCCCGCCGTTCGCCCGGCCGATTTCATAAGCCAATCGGCTTGAGCTAATATAAAGGTTCATCAACTTCGAGCGAGTCGAGGCTCTTCCTGCGAGCGATTGACCTCCGCAACGGCATCGACTTTACGTAATTAGAAGACGCTTCTCTTAATTGGTCTATTCGAATTCGTCTCCTTAACCTTCGAATATCGAGAGGATTGTCTGCGGGATATGTGAAATATCTGACCTTGAGAGGAACGTACAGTCTGTGCCATTATTTCTATTTAATGAAACACGTGATTTTGAAAAGGCCAGACAAATTGCAATCAAATTCCTTTGAAAAAAAAAATTAATAAACACTGTTAATTATCATTTAACGTTTAATTATTAAAATGTCAGTTTATTCGGATTAATTTTCTTAATAAATAGGAAAATTATTCATTCAATGACTTATTTAGAAATAAAATGTAATTTGTAGTCTGTCGAGTCTACCTTTCTATAGTTACATACATATTGCACTTTAAAAAAAACTAAGAGGAAAAAATTTATTGTATGCTAAATGAAAACAAAAAGTCGTTTCGCAACATGAAAAAGACGGCATTCACTTTTTGTAAAGCCGAAAATAAAGATTAATATTTTAAAAATAAACTTTTTAGAAAAAGAAATATCTTACAAAATTAAAATGTAAATCAGTTTTTTGAAGCAGCAAAAAATGTAACAAATACAAGCATTTCTCGAGGTAACGACTTCAAGTAGAAAGAAACGTGTTTAGCGAGACTGACATTCACGTGAGTGAATAAATCAGTGTTTCCCGTTTCTCAAATAATCTGCATATTTTTACATTTACTATAGTAATCCGTAATGCAATCAAATTAAAATGCGATAACCATTCAAATCATAATCAATTCCATCAATCGACCCAATATCCGAATTACCAAAGTCACCCCAAACCACATTCCACTTCCTCCAAAAAAACGACGTTTTCGAAGCACATTAAATCAGCGTTCGCTCTTCCCTCGACAGCCGGGCCACCGAGTGCCCCGCTTCGGCACGGTGAACTGGGCGGTGTGCGCCCCGTCTGCCTGCAGCGCCCGCGACGTCGAGGCCTCCCTCAAGCATACGCTCGCCAAGCACACGCAGGAGACCGGCCTCAAGATCACTGTCAAGGTCGAGCCGGAAATGTGCCAAGTGAGGAGGATCGAACCCCTGCCCACCGAGACCATCGTCGTCGGGTAAGTGCGAGATTGATTTACGAGCGATTTTAATTATGCGGCTTTTTGACTCCAGGAGATATTGAATACTGATGCGGTCGTAAATCCGTTGCTAAATTTTGAATTTTGAAGGATCTAATAAATTTTTCGAATTATAAAGTTATGAAATCAGCGAATTACGACAAAGCCAAGCGTCGATCCAGAGAAATAAAATACGTTTTTTTTTTTCACAAATAAAATAAAACTACGCGTGACGCAACGACACTAGAATATTTAACCAGAAAAGCCGAAAGAGAATCCCCAAGAAGCAGTTCTTTCACCTCGCTAACCGGAAGCTCTCTCTGCCCCTTCAAACAGGCTGTTCTTCCTGGGAGTGCTGCTGGTGTCGGTGATAGCTGGCCTCTGCGAGCACTACGACGTGCCAACGAGCCCCGCAATTCACGCGTTCTCTTTGAAGAGGAACGTGCTGAAGCTCGTCAACCTCGAGCGCAACGAGAGCGACATCGCCACCCTGCACGGCATCCGAGCGCTCAACGCCTTCATGCTCATAATCTCCCACAAGAGCCTCGCCATATTTTTTAATCCCTACATCAATCGAACGGACATGACCGAGGTGAGTCGCCCCGAGACACGCCCCGAGAGCTGCCCCCCCCCCCCCCCCCCCCCCC